>CAXKVY010011619.1:0-20870 GCA_964058915.1 Tetropium fuscum
ATCTACAACTTTATTTGAAAGTACTTTTCCGATAAAACTTACCGTTTTCGAAAAAAATCCTCAAAACCTTTGACCCCGAATAACTTTCGTAGCGCACATGGGATTAACGGGGGCTTTTAAAACTTCCTTTCTCATGGTGAGCCCAAGCTCTCCACGAAATTTCAGCTTTTCGGGAGTTTTTGTTATTTTACAATTTTTATGTCTAGATTGACCGGATTATATATTGACGTGGTATTATTACATTTGAAAAAAGTTTTAATTTTTTTATTTTATCGCTAACCGCTAATGACACCTAATTCAAATACTGAAAATACCTACCATCCCGGATTGGAATTGGATTTCAAGAGCATTATAGTTGCATCTCGTATGTTCCGTACGCTTAAGATACTTGCGAAAGATGCAGGATCTGTAATTTTTTTTATGAAACAAGAGAGGGTACTGTACCGAATCGGGTAAAAAATCTTTGACTCCTTGCACATATTTTAACTCGACAAAAAATAATTATAAAGCGATGATGAAAAACATCAGCTTTGCAGATTTTATTCGATAAGCTTGCCACATTAAAACTTATGGGAGAGTTGAATAACCATCGGGGACCGGTTTTTGCTATAACCGAGATTGATATAACATCCCGGGCATTAATATTGTCCAAAAATAGATTTGGAAAAACACCTAAATTTCGGTTTTTTTTCTATAATATTTCCATGAATGGCATTATTTTGTTCATATTATTTTGCAATTAATAATAATAATAAGGCCCAACAGAAAAAAAATTAAATACAGGACAAAACAAATCGAAACCCATAGTAGAAAACTACTAATGCAAAATACAAAAAAATAATACAAAAATATAGAATGGAACCAAAATGGATAAAACAAAAAATATTATATCCAATTTTCGAAATTATTGAAATAAAGGAACAAATAATCAATGCTTAAGTCAACTCTTGAGTTTTACAAAAACATTGTTACTTCTAACTTTGCGAAACTTCTAATAGGTTATTAATTATGTTTTAAAAAATAGGGCAATAAGTAACTAAGATGTTCACGGGTTTTTATGCCAGGAATCGGTCAATGGGTGATTTAAGAAGAAAATATAGCGGGGTGCTACTAAATTAGAGGGTGGAAATTGGATATAGGGGTAAAAATACATCCTTTTCAGTGTTTTCAATATATCTCGCAAACGAAGCCAAATTTCGATTATGTTTATATGAAACTTTTTGTAAGAATTGAATTTCCATCGAAGTGGCTTAGTTAAAAAAATTTAAAACATTTTTTTATGCCGAAAATGTTGAAACAAGAAGAAAAAATAGCCAAAAATTCGAATTTTATTTATTTTTTGATTTTTGCCTATAACTTTTTTTGGGTCTGAGATAGGTATAGGGATAGGCAAAAAAAGTAGACAAAATATCCTTTAAGGTAAACGCACGTGATTGACAGTATTAGCAGACAAAATGAAAAATTTTTTTTTAAATTTTCTTAGCATTTTTATTTTTTTGTCACAAAATTTATAAATGTGTACATTAGACCCACCTACTACGATTGTTTGAAAACGCACCGGCTTTTTTTAAAATTATTTTTAAAATAACCTCTTCTATCGCCAGTAATTGACAGTTAAATTCTTCATCGTGCCAGTAATTGACACCCCAGTAATTGACACACGTGAAAATGTAATAATTTTATTTAACTAAGCCTCAAAAACGTCTATTTCCTGTGAAAAAACATATCTTGTCCTATCACCCATTCTATCATTGCAGCTCGGGTTCAGACAGTTTTATTATAATCTCATCAAAACTTATACTAGAAACATCACGTTCAATTAGTTTAAAAGCACATTTTTCGTTTAAAGATTTAAGAGACATATATCGTTTTCTGAATCAATACTTCTTATTATACAAATGTATCTGTAAGAAAAAGTTTTTCTTCTGCCCCTTAAAAATCGCACTAGAACGTAATCTCCTACTTGTATGTGATTAAATGTTAATTCTGGTATTATGAGGGCCTCAACATCATTTCCTTCATTTTTCCTTCAACATCATGTCCAATTCTTCGTCAATGTCGTCAATGCCGTCTCCACTTTCAACCCATTCCTCTTCAGCAGATGAAGTTTCAGGTATCAAATTGTCTTCAGGTTTCTTCTTTCTTTTTCTTTTTATTCCATTTGCATTTTTTAACTCTTTCTTTCTTTTACGTTCTTCTGATCTTTTGAGTTTTTCCCTCTTGCTTCTTTTTTCATTCTCACCAGTGAGGTTTTTCTTCATTATTTGTGCCTGCATTGTAAGCGCTTTTGTCTCCTTTCTTGGCCATCACTTTGTCTCCTTTTGGCTGTAAAAAGAAGGCACTTTCGTCGCAGTTAAAAACTCTTGTTGCTTCATTAGTAATATCAAAGAGATTTTTTGATTTTAGGTAGGTTTCAGTCTCTTGAAACCATGACCGAAGATTTTCCTCGGACACGTTTTCTCTAGAAGGTGTTAAATTGTGGGTTAAATTTCACCAATTTTTCGGTGACGCTTTAAAAAAGATGAATACCATTTACGTCCTGGTCGGGAATCTATGAACGGGTTCTCTCTATTACTGTTTTTGAAAATAAGTTGTACACTATCGAAAGCTGTAATTTAGTAACATGGTGATGGACTTTAGCTATAGATAAAATCCAGTTTTCTAGGAGCGACCCTTCATTTGTAGTTAAAGTTGTGCTTGGACCCTTTCGACATTCTACAGGCAATTTTCCTGACGATTTGTACAATAATAGCTGTAGCTACTGGTATTCCTTTATGTACAACTGAAACCGCGGCATTCATTTGCTCTTGTGTGTAATTCTTTTTGGGGCCCATGTCTGCAAACAAGAATGTATCAGTTATTGATACCCCTGTCAATTACTGGATCCAGTCATTAATTTGAACTAAAAATTTGACATAGCAATTCTTATGAAATCACTGTATTATTGGCAACATTGGATAAATATATTTTGATGAACCAATTCTTTGGCAGAGTTGAAACAATGGAACTTTCTGATTTTACTCGACCAAGTTATTGACATCCGAAAATATTCAGGTTAATTAATCACATAAATGAATTGCTAATAATAATTTTAAAACATTCGATTTGATACTTCATTTAGTGAGGCTTGGACTCATATAGAGCTAAGCTTCTGAAGAATTCATACGTCTCTGGATTTAATGCAGCTCATATTTCAAGATTATCTCGATTATCGTTTAAATCCATATTCATTGTAAAAAATATTGAACTACCTGTGTAGAATGATAAACTATTTCTTGCATCTGCTGCCAACTTCACCATTTTACGGTAAGTTAATAACAGATTATAACAGAAATTATATTTTAAATCTTTTAATAAATGCTATAGAATTAGTCTCATCGGGTAGGTTGAGCGTCCTGAGGAATCTTTTACTACTAATTGTATACTATCGAAGGCGGTAGATAATTTAGCAATACGTGCCTTTCATTTAAATCGATGGTGAATTATATTTATCAATGTGACGAATCGTTGTAGATTTAATTCCTACCTGCAAACTCTAATATATTCAATAAATTAAACTATATAATAATAATAACGTTTTTTCATCCCAATATATTTATATGGTATTGTGGAATTTGATATTTTAATTGCATATTAAGAAATTTGAGAATTACATGTGGCAACTGTGTTTTTTCCTATACGCGGTCAGTCAACTAGACATACTTATTAGAAAGGCTGTGTCATAATATATTATGACAGACGTCAACTAAATGTCAATTTCATATGACAAATAAAACAGCTCGAAAAAAGCCCGATAATTATGAATGCAGTGTTCTCCGTGTACTGTTATTATATTATATCGACATAATTGATGTTATCACGCGCATCATGAAAATTCAAATCGCCCCTAAGAGAATAAAACGAGCCTCTACGTGTTCCACACGTCCGGATTGTTAATGCAAAAAGGCCTAATTTTATTTAACAACTAGTTATTTTGGTCAAGGTGTCAGAATGAGGCTGTGTTCCGACTTAATGGTATGTGAAAATATTTTAACGATGGGCGGTATACCTCTCTTAAAGTTAAACACATGTATTTCTATTGCCAGAAAGGCTGCTCAGGCGTCCGCCGGTCCATTATTATCCGCGTTTAGCAGGAGTATATCGTGTACAGGGTGTTTTCCAGATACTGGTTATTTACAACTTAATTTTCGCGTTAAAAGTCGTGAACTAATAACGACTTTTAACGCGAAAATTAAGTTGTAAATAAGCAGTATCTTCACAAAATAAGAAACCTTAATAGATATAAGTAATAGACAAGTTGTCGATGAATTTTAATCTGCAATATATAAAATTTTATTCTGCGAAGTATAAAATTTGAATCTGGAATAAAAAATTGAGTTCATATTTCAGATTTCTAAATTATATCCTGCCCACCTGATGGTTTGCTACTGTATTGTTTGATACTTTTGCCATGATTGTCTTGCTAACGAAAATGGTGATATACATTATCCGGGAATTTAAGATTCCTTATTTAAAATTCCTTAGAAAACCTTATTTCCTTAGATCATCGTGAAAGATTCCTTAGATCGTCTTAAAAAAATTGTCAAAGATATTACGTTCCTTACTTGTTGGGTATGGTTTATAGAATAATAAAGGATCATAAAATAATAAAGGAAATAAGTGTTTTGTAATAAGTATCGTACTATTTTAATTAGTGACCTCAATTTACACTTTTTTCCGATGAATTCTATGTTACAAAAATTAGGAACTTATTTAGTATAGGTATGAATATGGGGAGACCGATTAGCCGAAAGACATGGCAGATAAAATTTCGATCGTCCCAGGTAAGCAAGGCCAGCGCCGGCTAGCTTTTGGACCTAGGCAGGCTTGGGCAGACAGACTGTGACAGTTTACCTGAGACCTGGGATCACTCAACACTGCTGCGGGCGCGCGGACCCCGATTAATGGTAAAACGAGCAGAAAGCGATAAATCTCAGTAACTCAGACCATGCTAACATCAAAATTCTAAGGGACTTTGCCACCATGGTTTATTGAAAACCATGAAGGATTTTCAGTGATGTAAGAAAATGGTAAAGTGCAGGTCATAATTCTGTTCGGAAAGGGAATAGCAACCCAAGAAGTCCTTTGTTTATTATTCAGAGAATTCTAAGAAGAATTCCCTTTCATTTTAACATCGGTCAATCTGGTAAAAACCCCAGTGGTTACAGTGATTTGAAATCGTTAAATTTAAGTGATGTTAACTGGCAAAATTATAAACAAAAGCGTAATACTTGTATATTGTACACGTTGTATATAAATATTATAAAAGACAAAAAAGTCAATTCTATGCTAATCAAATAATTAATAACCTATATAATTCTCGTTTAATGTGGAAAATTTAAATAATTAATTAATCAAAGAAAAGAAAATAATTGTTTCATGTTGCATAATATGGAGAATAATAATGTATCAGACAAAGAGGTATGAGAATAAAATATTATGATATCTAATAATAGACCTATCTATAGATCTAATATTGTAGTCCATCTATTGTAATATTGTAGTATCTATCCTAGATCTAATATTGTAGTCCATAGCAGTGTCTAAAGTTCTAGTATTTATAGGTAGGTAGTTATAATCATGTATATATTGATTCATGATACTTTGATAACAATTTTCTTAAAAAATTACAATTCTAGTAGAATATGTCTAGTAGAATATAATATAATATAATATATATAATAACAATCTAGTAAAATATGTATAGGGTTTGTAACTCTAGATATAATAAGTTCATTTATTGTTAGTTGAAGAATTGGATCTGGTTTTAACACTGATTTTATTTTTAATTGTCTTGGTATTTACTTTCTTCCTGTTATCCTCGTGTTGTTCTTCCTCGTCCAGTTTGAATTCTCTTAGTAAACGTTTTTCTCTTCCTATTGGGTTAGGGGTGGATGGTGCACTGTTAGAATTTACTTCAATGTCTACGTTGTTTTCGTGTGTTATAGATTGTGCAGGTGGTTCAGTATTGCCCAGTTCTTCTGCAGTGTATATTTCGTTTTCTATTACAAGTTTATTGCTTCTAATGTATGCTTGTAATCCTTTTTTCCTTGCCTCATTCCTGTGTGAAACCAATATTTTATTATTGTCTCTATCTTCAAGGCATGAATCTGTGTCATGAGATGAATATTTTTTTTCCTTTTAATTTTTTAGCATATTTGAGAACCAATAACTTTTTTTGATATGATATAAACTCTATTATAATTGGATTTTTGTTGCTTTTCCCTAGTTTATAGATATCGCTTATATCATTTTCTGTGATTTTAACTTCTAGTATATTTATAAAAAAAAGCAATACTGAGGTCCATAGGTCCTCTTCTAGATTGTCGATTCCGAATATTATTATATTATTCTTACGTGCTTTTCTTTGTAATAAGATGTTCTCACTTTTAATCTGTTGGTTATTCGTTTCAAGTTTTTTGATTTTTGTCTCGTATTTTTCAACAACATTACTTAGTTCTTGTTTAATAGTAACTTATTAATAGTGTTTTTAGATTTTCGTTTAATTCCAATACCTTTTCATTAAAGTTATTTGATATCTTGTTAAACAATGCATCCATGTACGTCTTTTGAGCCTCACTGAAGTCACTCATTAATTGTGTTGTATTCAATAATTTGTTTTAGTTTTTATTTTAAAAACTTATTTTACTGCTCTACTTCAGTAGCAAGGTTAAGCAATTAAGCATATGTGTCTTTATTTAAACAAGGATACAAAAGCTTCTGCACCCAGGGGCCGATCAGGGTGACTAACAATTTCACATACAAAGAAGGCCACGGAAGGAAAAATATGGGGTACATACATAGGAAATTAAAATTCACAGTACTTCGCCTCACCAGTATTATAATATTATTTATAGATTAGGTAGAAAAAGCAGAGTGATTCGCCTCAGTGACAAAAAGCTAGTAAAACATTTCGTTATCACTTGGTAACAAAAACCATTTGTTTTTTATATAGCTGGCCTCACTTAGCATTTACTAATTATTTATTATTTAACCCGGCGAAATATGAGAAATGCAAGTTTATGCAAAACTTAAGTAAGACTTTGACTATCTTACCAGCAGTATTCGGTCTTCAACAGTACACTGTGCAAATCTCATAAACTTCCATTCACTATTCACCACTTTATTGACACAGTTTTATAGGAGCTACACAAACGTGTACGTGTACGTATCTTCAACGCCTATCACTTGCACTATATATATATATATATATATATATATATATATATATATATATATATATATATATATATATATATATATATATATATATATAGATATATATGTATATATATATATATATATATATATATATATATATATATATATATATATATATATATATATATATATATATATATATATATATATATATATATATATATATACATGGAAAAATAATACGATCAAAGTCATATATATAATATAAAACAGCAGTATTTTTGTATAAGTCGAGCTTACGAAACCGTCAAGCACAAAATACTTCTAAAAAATTAAAACTATACGGGGTGAAGAGTAAGGTGTTGGCTTGGTTCAACGATTATCTTAAAAATAGAAAATAAGTAAGAAAATTAATGATAACTTCATTGGCTGGCTACGGATGTAGAACATGGAGTTCCTCAGGAAAGCATTTTAGGTCCATTGCTGTTTTTAATTTATGTTAATGATATAGAATATCATAACGAATGTGAATATAGGTATACACCCATTTGCTGATTACACTATAATTTATATCTAGGGGTACATAAGATGAATAATTATCTTAGCAGTATTAGCAAATATTCAAAAATAAATAAATTGAAATTAAATGTTGATAAAACGGAAGGAATGATATTAATTACTACATCTTTCAAATACATACAATGAAATAAATGTCCTTGACATTCATATAGAAATAAATTGTGCTTGAATGAGTTGGTAGCAGAAAATAAATATTTGGGTTTTATGCTAGATAATTATTTTCATTTAATAGTAATTTTAATTAAACGAAAAAAAAAGATAATGAAAAAATAACTTAATAATTTTTTTCAAGTGTGTCGCAACATCTAAGTTGGCTATTAGTTGGAAATCCTGTGTAGCCCAGCGACGCCGACGGTAGACTACTTCTTGACAAATCAAGTATGGCTGTTTTCGCGATGGAAATTTAAGCACCACTAGGGGTAATAAATTTTTATGGGAATATTTATTTTCAATTATGAGTATCTGCGCAGAATTAAAAATAATTGAGCCGTAATAGCTACGTATAGTGTTGGAGATAAATGGTTTTAAAAGCGGGAACGGCTATGCTTAGGCAAATTGGGGGTAATTTGGGTGATGTCAAGTTCGAATATCGCTGCACGATGCATCTTCATTATAGTCGAGGATTTTGGCAGGGGCGAATTAAGGATACTGAAGAGACGGGTTATTGCTTTAAAATTTGACTAATTTCATGCCGGTGATATAGGTATAGTCGGCCACTAGTTAAGAGTCCTATACATCATGTGACTTTTCAGTCATTTTTCATCATCACCCCGCGCAGCAAACAGCTTCTAGGGGCGAGATATCTAAGCGAGGGTATATACACTCAATTTTAATTCGCGACGGCATCGTCGCCGCGCCGTTCCGTCGTTCTAGCTCCTGGGCTCTTGCACTAGCAGACCTAGCAGTAGTAATTCGCATGTTGTAGTTATATGTTATAAACTCTGTACTGTGAACTATTCTTAAATTCGTTTTCTAACATAATGGAGTGCATTATTTGTAAGAAAATTGCGCGGGATGGTGACAAATCTGTGATACATAGACCTAGAATACAAGGTTTGTTGTCACTAATATCTAGTGCTGAAAAAAGACAAGACAATCACGCAAAAGAAATTCTAGCAAATAAAACAACAATTTTAAATTGTCAAATTAAAATAAAATTTCATATAGATTGTCTTAAATCGGATGCAAGTATTAAAAACATTGATTGTCATTTGCTATCAAACAGTGCCGGTCCCTCAAATTATTTTGGAACTCGGCTTAAATCGGATAGTTTTAATATTAGAAAAATGTGTTTTGTTTGCAACAGTAGTGGAACAAAAAAGAAGAAAGGTTCGGTGTCTGTTCAAACAGGTAATTAAATAATGTTTCATTCCTACTCGAGTACTCCTAGGTCCGCAAATAAAACAGATTTTAACGACTCGTTCGCAATACTTTTTTATATTTGTTTACTGTATAGTACTCAATCATTTTAGGAAGTGGAAAAGCTACTTATTTGAAAATTATAGAGGCTGCGAAGAATAGAAATGACATCGCTATGATATCCAAATTAAGATTTATTCGCGTTTGTTTGATGCGAAATACCTTAAATTATGTTATAGCCACTATATATCTAAAAGAAACGTAAATTCCCACAAAAATTAGAACACGGTTGCCAATTGAAGTACCTGAAAACAAACATATTAGATCAATTTTTTTGTATCCAACTAATAGTCAAGAAATTGGAAAAATTATTAGTGAAATGAAAAATCGCAAAGCGCCGGGTATAGATGGCGTTAGGTATAGATGGCGTTACAACAGCTTTCAATGTAGCTGCAAATTTCTACGTTCATTGGAGAACCATTAGCACAAATAATAAATAGATGCATTTCTGAAGAATAAAGAAAGTCTAACAAATTACCCATCTCTTTGATTACAAATTTCGCCAAGATTTTTGAAAAAGTACTTAAAGGACCAATAATTAGTTACGTAGGAAAACTACTATCAAATTTTCAGTTTGGTTTTCGAAAAAATAAAAGTACTCAAGATGCAATATCCCATATGGTAAAGTTTATATAAGATGCCCTTGATAACCAACAAAAATGTGTAGGTGTATTCTTAGATCTAACGAAAGCGTTTGATACAGTATGCCATTCGAAACTATTGACAACTTTAGAGAATTATGGGTGCAGAAATAACGCTATAAATCTTTTGAAATCTTACCTAAGTAATAGACGTCAATACACAGAAATAAATAGTAGATCAGAAATTGTTGAGTGCGGCGTACCTCAGAGAACAGTATTAGGTCCGGTATTATTTATTATATACATCAATTCAGTATTTAACTTGCAAACCTCAAGGTTAGGCGGACGATACTGTTCTCTTGTGTAAGTTCGCTAACTGGCAAAGTTTAAGAAATATAGTAGAAAGGGATTTGAAAACCATAAAGAGTTACTTAAACAAAAAACATCTAACGCTAAACATAAATAAAACAAATTACTTACCATTTTATCTAAGAGGAAACAACACACCAACATTTAATGCGCTCAATGTAGACACCAAGTTCACGGTGGCTCCAACTATGGAAGTAAAATACCTCGGCATCATGATTGACTCAAGGCTGAAATGGGATTCCCATATAAATTATGTCCAAAAAAAGATAAGGAAATTAATATACCGATTTAAATATTTAAAAAACATTTTACAATGGAAACAGCTTAAGATTCTATATCACTCACTTGTTGAATCGCATCTAAGGTACGGTATCTTAGGATGGGGTGGTGTACTAGACTCGTATCTTAACCCACTAAATGTACTCCAAAAAAGACTACTCAAAATAGCACTTGTTAAAGATAGAACATATCCATCAGATCGGTTGTTTAGAGATGCAAGTGTAATGGATATTCGGTCCTTATATTGCGTTGATTGCTTACTGTATCAGTGGCAAACAAATTCAGCTAACAGTTCTACAGTGATCACTAGAAATAGAACTACCAATAAATTAAGAAACAAAAAAACAAGAACTACATTTGGTCAACGGTGCTTCACATATTTAAGTATACGGGCCTATAATTTTCTCCCTAAAACACTAACAGACATACATACTATTAACAGATTTAAAACAAAAAGTAAACAATATATATTAAACAAGCCCAGACATTATATACACAACGCTGTCAACCCAAAACCATTATTCAATACCATGTTTTAAATGTTAATTTGAGTTAACTTAGGACCTTATTTGCCCTCATGTATATGTATATTATAACAATCAAATTTGATGTAAAATATTACTCTTACCTACCTACTTACCTGAACGTTCCTTACTTACTGATTTTCACAATATTATTATTTTTTTAAGGAGCTCAATGTCTACTATACCTATATATTTTTAACACTCTGTCATTGTGTATTATATTTTGATAAGACCTTTTATTCAAAATGTACTTTTGTATGTATTTCACAATATAATATTTAAATCAGTGTTCATTTATATGTCTATTGAATTTTTATATGCTTTATAATGTTTATATTTGTTTGTTCAAATTTCATGGACAGTGCTTTTGCGCTAATATGAAGTACCTAAGTTTATTTTACAGCGGAATACTTTTATATATACATTCTTTTGTTATACTTGTGTTTTTTATATTACTGTAAAAAAACTTTTTCTATTCTATTCTATAATATTACTGCAGACTTACCCGAATACTCATATAGTTCGGATAAGTCTAACTCTTTAACTAGTGATAGTTCAGGAAAATATTTGACTTCCCAATGATTTTATTAAGAGCTGCTGCCATAATACGTAGTGCAATGGCTTCATTTGATCCAAAAAGTGGATATCCAACACCCGATAATATTAATAAGAATGGGTTTCAGAATGAGGTACCAAATATTTTTCTCCTGTTCGTGCCATGGCTTATAGATGTAAAGTGATTTGCAGAGATAAACGCTGTTAAAAAAAATTATATAAGTATTCTGTATGCTAATTTCTTTAAAGGCTGAATATGGAGAAACTAGTGAATTAGCAGCGGTTCCAAGCGGTTTACATTTGTATCACCATGTTCCAAGTAAACATATTTTGGCTACACTATCTCAGCTTGGACTTACTTGCACTTATAACGAGGTACGTCAAGTAACAACGTCATTGGCAGAACAAGAAATAGATGACAAGGAAGAAATACATGTACCTAAATGTTTGGAGCATGTTTCGATTGATAAAAAAAATAATATTCGGTTAATTATATTCTAATTAACGTTAATTATGACTTATGCCGCAAAATGGGTCCTTAGTTTGACCACTAGTTGACGAAAAAAACAAATTTCCTTTTCTTTTTTTTTGGAAATTTTGCAAATCCTTGAACAGCTGTATCTTAGAAACAAAGTGATCTATCGAGACCAACTTATCTTCATTTAGAAAACCGAAAAAAGTCCGAAGACTATATGACTTTTCAAATATTAACATGATCCGGAGGGTTTCCGAGGTGGAAAAATTGGATTTGTCATCACCACTTCTTCACATACACCATATAAAAAAATCAGAACTACCTCATTTGATGCAAGGGAACACCCCTTGTTTGGTACGATATCCATGTACTTTCATGGAGTCTCTAATAGACTCTTTATTAAGGGCAACAACACGGAAAAAATTATACAAAAAGCACATCTTTTAGCTTAAAAAATTGTTGGCGATTTTTCTTGGATTGCATTTGGATTCCTCATTTTTCGAGTTTCATAAGCCTACAAGGACACAGGAAAGTAGTTCTAATTCGTGAACCCTTTAGGATGTATCAGCTACATCAGCATCAGTTCAATATCTGAAATTAGTATACAAATTCTGCCACAATTTTATATCATATTGCCTTGTCAGTCTTGGTTAATTCTCGAGAGCTCGTTAAGAAAGAGTACTTCTTATTACACCCGTAAGAAATGATTTCCTGATATGTTACCTGGATTTCTGTCTGACAGTATGAAGATAAATATCTCCAACTTACCTACCGTAGTTCCCAGAGAGGCCATTATCGAGCGTTATATAAAACTGATGAACACCTGGGCGATACGGCCCGCAAAATAAATTACATAACAACTGATGCCACCTTTGACCTTTGTTGATGCGGCCGGTTTCATGTTACACGAAATAACGAATCGTCTCAAATATAGTGGCGGACCCCCACATTTGTTAAGTAAGGTAATACTATTTTCTCCCGTTCGGGACCCGTTGTTTATGACGGCAGACGGGCATTCGATTCTTGAGAAGCCGCTGTCCACTCTGACCTCGCGCCTGAACTCTGACGGCATGTTTATGGGGGGACAAATGGGGCAATGTGTGAAGAAATGACTCACTACTAGGAGGCTGATCACGAACCTCGTAGGCACGCAAGTAATGTTGGTGAATGTGTCACTAACACGACAAATATGTTGCCTAGCAAGCTTTTCTTCGTCGGTATAGGATAAAAATAAAATTAGGGATTTCCCACTGCGTCGACGTTTCGCTTTATTTTAAAAGCTTCTTCAGGACTACAAAAGATACATATTATTACAATAATATTATATTGTATACCTATATAAATAAATAATTTTAAACAACATTTTAAGATCGAAATGTTAAATGTTAATGTACATAAAATTACTATAAGATGTGCTTATGCATGCTACTCAATAGTGGAAAGGTCATTAGTAAAAAAATATTTTTTTAGTAATAATGGCTGCTAAAAAGGATCTCGAAAGTTTAAGGCATCAGATTGCATATGAATTACGAGGAATCAATCACTGATGAACAAGCAGAACATTCAAATACAGGAGGTGACTCAGATCCTAAAGATAACATACCTCAAATCAGATCCGCGGTCAATGACGGTTCATCAACATAAAACAAACCAAAGTGACTTGTCCGACTCACCGTTTGATACCGACTTAGAACGTCAAATGAATGACAATGACGATTTCTACCAAATATATGGTACTCCTCCCGAATCTGATGAAGAATCCAACCATGATTTTCCCGAAAATATCGTTTGAACCAAAGATGCTACAGATCTAAAAAGTTACTCAGACGCCCATTTCTCAGAGGAGTTTGGACCTAGGATAGATGGTACACCAAAATCCCATTGATTATTTCACTATTTTCTTTAGTAATTTCTTCGTTTGTGAGCTCGTCAGTCAATCAAATATTTATGCAGAACAACGAGGTACTAATAATTTATCTTTGCAACCCGAAGAACTACGGGCTTAAGTTCCTTGTCCAGAAGCTGTATCCGATTATAATAAGTTCATGGGCGGAGTGGATCAGATGCTGGAAATTCATTCTGTTACCAGAAAATCACGTCGTTGGTTTGTTATAGCAATAGCAAAAAACCTATTAGCCATCTCCAATTTAGATTCAATATTGTCAACGAGTTAATAGGAATATTCTCTTTCAAACGCAAACGGGGCTATCAGCCAATACATTGCAGTTTATTGCAGTTATTGCAATTAAGCAGTTAATTGTAGGTGAGGGTTATCAGATTAACCAGATCTGTCTAGTGGCCAGTTGCTACTACCATCAGACATTATATGTCTTGTGAACAGCGTCCTGCATTGCAGGCACCTAGAGCAGCGGCCCTAGCCTTATTAATAAACCCTAGAATTTTTTAGGTAGTATTTAAAAGAGGGTAATCTATTTATTTTTGTCATCAGTTTTTCTGAGAAACCCGTAGGAGAGACAATATTAAAAAAAATCAAGTATACAGTAAACATATTAAAAAGAATAATTTTTTTCTCAAAAACGACAAACTGTGTCACTCTGAATTTTTACCGAGTTGTAAAGCCATCACCCACTCACGGTATTACAAAGTCGTGCGTAATGTTTATTTAGAGGCTAGGGTTTATATGAGTATTAATATGTATACATGATGATGGGAATGTTGAAGGCGAAACCCGCGCTGAGTTATGTAAAAGATAGCATTTTAATTTACTTTCAATCCCTTCGGCGATGTAGGTATTTTCAGGTTCCTTATGACGGTAATCTTCAAGGCGAAATCCGCATCGAAATATCTAAAACTAACATTTTCAACCTCTATTTTCGATGTAAATGCACGATCTAAATGCACGATGTAAATGCACACAAAGTATTTTCCGGTTTCCAGCTGCTGGTAACTTTGGAGGTGAAATCCGCGAAATTGTAACGTAAATAAATTCCATTACCTTATATAGCATATATTTTAAATAATAGTACCCTATTTCAAATATTTAAAATAAACCGCGAGGTACCTATACCATGTTCTGCGATACTGAAACCACGTGTGTCCGCCGCGAGTCGAAATAGTTGGGTAAAACTCATAAATAAGCTACGCCAGCACAACAAGAACTCTCTTAGCCTTTTGTTTAGCTTTGTTCGCATAGTTTGATAACTTTTCGGTTATATTTTTCTAAATTCGGTTTGTTAGTGAGTGCTTCAGAAACTACAAGGTACCTACATATTTTTTTCATTTAACAATTATATATATATTATATGTGGGTATGTACTACAGCTAAACCCTAGTAGTTTGATTATAGATTTCCGTACGGAAATTACGTCGATTTAAACGACTTATCTTCTCGCTGTATTTCGACGTTGAAATATGCTTTTGGCTACATTTTATTTTATTGTCTTCACACCAGCAGGGTTTACTATTCACTTCATTGTAAATGTTGAACTTTTCAGCTTGACTTGATGTCAAGAGTAATTATTTTTTATTGTCTTAATTTAGAGCCTTTCAGGCTACCTTTTAAATTTATTGATTCACAGAAGTTACAGCTGATAATTATTGTCTAGTCATTTCTGCGGTCTGTCGTACTCCTCTAGTACTGCTGACTTGGCGTCCAAATATTTATTTTTTAAATATAAACTAAAAGTAGAGATCGATCAAGTCAGTAAATATCAAGTTGTGACTTTTCTATCTAAGGGTACCTAAGTGCTATGAGAGCCTCTAACTAACTATCTAGTTCACTTATCCACGACCTCCGAAAAAATCTAAGCAGTCGATAGGCAAAATAAAATATTAGGTTGACATATTGTAGGTTGACCATTCGAATACTGAAACACGGCCTTTACAAATCGTCAACTTAGTTCAAGACGAGAAAATAATTGCGAATGGAAATATAAATGCTGAATATAAATAAATAGTTCCTGAAAATTTCAAACGACGAATCAAACAAATAATGGAACCACCACTAAACTTGCTAATGTATAAAAATCCAAAGCTGTTATAGTACAGCAGCTCCTTGCACTGTCTCGTTCCATTTTCACATGAACATCTTCACCGCAAAAACCACCCGATGGCATTGATTTATTTGAGAATAATTTGGAGGAACCTGACTGCTTTTTCTTTTGATAATTTACTGTGCCTCATATAAATATACTACGAACATATCAATCAAAGAAAGATGGTTTTCAATAAATAAAACATTGGTCGTTCCATGAGAAACGAAATCCTGAACAAAACGAGGACCACACATGCGGTACTAGGGGGAGAACATTGCGTTTATAACAGTAATAATATTTATTGCCGATAATAGCGATGTTAATAATTTAAAATCAAAGTGGGATTATGTATAAAGTCTAGACAAACTATCAGGACCACAAAACAGTCATGCAAATAGTATGTACGGTAAAAGTAGAACTTCACAAATAATCCCCGGAAATAATTTTTTCAGGGTTGATGGAGGGGTGTCTCCGAGTAAGCAACCAAAAAGCCACTCCACACCCCTTGTAGGGTGTTGCGAAAGGGGTGGTTTCTTTCTTTTTCATAATTTAATTTTTCAAACTTGTACATAATAATATTTTTGTACATAATAATTTTTTTCGTAACTTTGATTTTTAACGGTTCATCCAATTACATGGGAAAACATTTATATTTGTCCATATTTATTTATTATGGTTCAGGAAATATACAAACAAAAGGCTGAACCTACAGTTCAAGTACAAGTAATAATAAGATAAAAATCTCTACGGCGTTATTTCCTTACAATTAATTTTTTTAATGTTGATATTAACCAGTAGATGCCTCATTAAATGAAAAATGTAAACTATAAACTTGGTTCAGTGTGTTCAGTTTATTGGGTGTAATAATTACAACTAACAAAAAGAAGTAAAACCATTTTTTAGAATGTCAATGAACGTTCACATGTGGGCACCTCAGTTTGTATTTTTATTCGTTTTTTGTTTGTATATTTGTTATGATAATAATTGAGCTGAGCTAAAAATTACGTATTAGGCTGCTTCTGCAGTAAATAAACAATGTAGAGATGACCTGTGTAGCTTAGATAATAATTTGGTATTGTTAATACTCAAATAGAATTGAAAAAAATATACAGAATCTTCAAGGATGTAGGTATTTCCCCAATGAAATGGCCAAAAGAGCATCTGATATTATAAATGACAATTTTAAAGATTATTGATAACATTTTCTTAAAGACTGTATCGAACGTCAAGGCAAAACTGATATTAAATTGTAATATTAAGGAAAATATGGAGAATGTATGTAATATTGTTGTCAATTATTTTTAGATAAATATAAAAATAATTTAATTAAGTCTTTCGTAAACCAGACAAATGAAAAAAATAAAGAACGGCTTAGAATTAAAATAAAATATAAAACAGGTATATGCATTTTTATTTTACCTAGTCCTTCTTACCTATATAATATATAAATACACATAGTAGGATAATGTGTTTATGGATTATCAAATCGTTCTATGTATAATATTATATAAATATACCTAATGTGTTGAATATGATGTCCCAGTTGTTTCAATCGTCGTACCTCAAGATTTCGTTTGAACATCCCTATTAAATATGTTTAAATATTAAAAAATACACAATTTGGCAAAGCGGTGTGACTTTTATTAAGTACAAGTAGCCCCCAAAAACAGCCCCAAAATAATGAGACCCCTATTGCGATAAACCCCGACTGGGTTGGACTACGATGTTTTGGTTGGAAAGTCAGGAGATAGTTCTCGATCAACCCTGTAAAAACCAGTTATTTAGCCTTTTGTTTGTATCTTTCCTGAATCATAAATAATAAATATGGTGGATACTTTCCCATATAATGGGCGCTGGTCAAAAATCAAAGCTACCTAAAGTTTTTATTAGGCAAAGTTATAGAAAATATTATTATGTACAAGTAGGAAAAAGAGAAGTAAGAAAAAACGACCGCTATTTCAACACCCTACAAGGGGTGTAGAGTGTGACATTATGGTTGAATACTCGGGAAACACCCCCCCATCTACCCTGAAAAAATGAGCTTCCGGTACAATTTTTTTTGTAAATGTTTTTCGGGCTAAAAGGCAAATTGAAATAGGTATACCTAAACGTTCTTCACGAAAAGGACGAAATCGAATCTTGTAAACGACAAACGACCTTATTCTTATCGAACCTATAATACTCATTATAATTAGAAAATGTGATTGTCACAATAATTCTTCAACCGTAACTTCTCCGTATATGATAATATAATTAAGATGTTAAAAAGGGGTAAAAATGTTTAAGACATGTTAGAAATCTTAAATTAATCTTAATAATGGTGAATATACGTAATATTAAAGCTGTTTTAGTCAGGTTTTCTTGTTTCCACTTCTGAATGGGCTGTGTTTTAGTACTTGACTAGAGAAATTTAATTTCTCATTATAATTGATTGCTACCGCTCCATGTCATGGAAACCGTTCACTTGACCATAATTATGCATATAACAATTCTTATTCGGAATTTAATGTACATCATTTGCGAATAGGATGGCGTTTGCGCTAAACCTCATAGTTCTTGAGATAATCACGAAATACTGTGAAAATTCATCATTGCGGCCTCCCCCCCCATCCCTCTCGAATTCTTTTCAACTTTTTAATATAACTTTTTAGTAAGAACTATTAGTCGGGTCAAATTAGACGGGAGAAGTGTGAAAGTTCTAAATCAAAATGGTATAAAACAATCGACTCAATTTTTTGTAAATCGTGTCTGAACATAAATAGAGCAGTAACATCTGACCGCTCTGGAAAACTGCACTCGGGGGTTTTCGAATGATTACATTATTCTGCAATAATACAATGAATTTATAGTTTCAGTTATTAATAGGGTCAAATTTCAGTGCATATTTTGTTTTGTAAAAATTTGTATAATTCGCATAAGTTATCAATATAGTCAATAGTTTATTATAGTTATTATAGGTTAATATAGGTTAAATAAAATATGTCAAATGATTCCGTAAAACCAAGAAATGTTAAAAATAAATAAATGTATGTAATTTAATTTAAATATATATATAATTTCACTAATAATATAGTGTATAATTTGAAAATTATTTATTTAATATTAACTACCCATATTAATTACCAATATTATGTTTTTTTTTACACAAGTAAAGAACAATGTATACGATTTCATTGAAAAACAGTAACATCATATAATGCGTAAATTGATAGAGTAAAGTCGCCCAATGTGGAATAGGCTCCTAATATGGAATACGCTGTTATATACCAAACTATAAGCATCATCTCTGATCCGATAGGCGCATAGAGTGCCCCTTTCGCAACGTCTTAGTACTGGGATACTGTATTACCGATCGTGCTAGTTGCCCATCTACACTGACCGTGAGTGTGATTTTGTTCACAGCCGACTCTTTTCCACGGGCAAATTAAATTTTATCTGTTCCACTAGTTTTTAAAAGTTAAGGTAATATATTTACATAGGGTAATGCAGGAAATCCATAAGTTCAATAGATGCTCAATATTTAGCGAAAAAAAGCATGGTTGCCTTCATGGGTGCTTTCATAAACTTTATGGTTAGGAGTCGCCTAATGTGGAATACAAGGAGGGCTCCTAGTGTGAAATATTTCACAATAGGCTACCTACTATTTCAATTCAACGTTTTTGTACAGTGATTTTATTTATTTTAGTAAAATGCCATTGAAGGATGTTCAGGAGCATAAGTGGAAGGAAGAAGATATGAAACACGCCGTACAAGCGGTACGAACCCATACAATGGGCTATTTGAAAGCTTCTAAACACTATAAAGTACCTCGGGCTACATTATTTAGATATTACAAAGGCAACAAAAATGTGAACGATATCTGAAAAAAACCCTTAGGGAGACATCCTATCTTACCCCCAGCTTTAGAGCTAAACTTGTGGACCATATTCTTAAAATGGAAAAACAATTTTTTAGCTTGACAAGGATCTGCGTTCTCTTGCATTTCAGCTGGCTCGATATAATAACATTCCAAATAAGTTTTCCTTGCTTCAGGAGTCTGCAGGAAAAAAATGGTAGACATGGCAATAAAATAAGCGTAAGAAGACCAACAGGAACATCGGTTGTTAGGGCTTCCGGATTTAACAGAGAGAGTGTCAGCGAATTTTTTGACTTATTAGAAAAATATGGATGAAAACAAATTTTCCCCCAAAACAAATTTTCAATGTGGATGAATCTGGTATCTGTATTGTTCAGTCTAAATATCCTCAAATTCTAGCATTAAAAGGCAAACGTCAAATAGGGACTCTTACTTCCGCGGAACGGGGATCCCTAATAACTGTCTCGTTGTGTATGAGCGCCGATGGAACGTTCGTACCACCGATGATCATATTTCCTCGAAAAAATTGCAACGAACAGCTAAAAAAGGGTGCTCCACCCGGAAGTCTATTTAAATTTCATCCTTCAGGGTGGATCCAAATGGATCTATTTTCGGCCTGGTTCGACCATTTTATTTCACAAATTCATCCGTCTGAAAGTAATCCTGTGCTTCTGATTTTGGATGGCCACAACACGCATACGAGAAACCTTGACGTTGTAATAAAGGCTAAAGAAAATCATGTTAGAATTCTTTGCTTACCGCCACATACCTCTCATAAAATGCAGCCCCTCGACAAAACCGTCATGGGAGCATTAAAAACATATTATGATGAGGAAATACAATTTTTTTAAGGACCAATCAACGCCCTGTTTCTGATTTTGATGTCTGCGAGCTGTTTGGACGAGCCTATCTGAAGGTTCAGTCAGCGGAGCGAGCCGTCAAAGGATTTGCTACCACGGGGATTTACCCTACTAGACGAAATATTTTTGGTGATGAAGACTTTCTAGCAGCAGAACATCAAAATGGAAAAGAAAATGT
>CAXKVY010011620.1:0-25976 GCA_964058915.1 Tetropium fuscum
CCCCGGGAGGGGGAGGGGGATGTTCTTGTGTATACACCCCTGATAACTGATCAAAAGCACACATCAATTGGTGCGTTATAACCGATTCAGCAGCTAAACTTACCAGAGCCGCAAAACCAGTGGTGTAAAGTAGAAAAAAGGTCAAGGGGCCATTGATTTTAAATTAACAAGATAACTTTTCGAGTCTGCTAAATGCTGGAACAGAGTAGAAACAAATTTAATAATTAATTTATCAAAAATTACACACTGTGACAAACAAATTTTTTTACCAGAAACAACGTTAGTGGTGGTCGCTAGAACTATACTAATTCGTTGGTCATGGAGCCTGCTAAATGGAGGAAACGGGGCGGCGGCAGTCAGCAAACATAATTAATTAATTTCTCGAAATTGGCGCACTGCTCCACATTTTCACCAAAAACCTGTGAAAGGAATCTATTTTGAATTTACTTTTTAGATAAGTCATTTGGAATGTTAAATAATAATTCCGTTTAATTTTTAAATATATGTGTGTAATATGAAATTTATTTCATCTATTTCAACACAGGTACACCACTGTCTGTCTCTATTTAAATCATCTCAAACCACGATGTGGTCGTGAGTCATGATCTACAGGCAAAGAAAGCTGGCGCGGACTTTTCGATGAACTATACTTTTGTTTACACTGGCTCCTCCGGCATATTTTAGAATATTTATCTAAACCCTACACCATGCAGTATGGGACAAATTGGCTAAGCATATTAGGAAAAATTCGGGGAAAGTTTTACCTAATTGTAATTTTCTCACCCTTTATCTTTTTTTTGGGGCGCTGAACATGAATCTGAACTTTTCTGACAGAAATTTTGCCTCGAAACCCCTTCTTTCTTTGCAAAAAAATAAAATATTTTGGCACCTTTTTCGGTTTCTCCCCTATATCTCAAAAACTATGCATTTTATTGGAAAGACCATTTTTTACAATATTAAAGTACACAAAATTTCAAACATTTTTGACGTATTTTATTTGTTTCTACGGCCGATCGTTACGCCGCTAGAGCGCGCTGGAAAATGCTCAAAATACAAAAAAGTGACAAAAATGCGATTTATGACACTTTACGTCCGATTTCCATGAATACCACCCATGTTGACCATGTATGCATTCACAGTTTTCAAAATAAAGAAAATATCGTAGACAAATGAATAAAATAAACGAAAAGTACGTAGTTAAGGAATAGGGAAATTTATAAAGAAAATACTTGTAGCTACAACTTGTAGGTACAACTTGTAGGTGGTGGCTTCATGTTACTGTACAGCTTCAGGTAGGCCTCAGTTTGCTGAAAAATGCAAATAGTATTAAATGGATTCATTGCGTGATAGAGTGATGGTACGGAATTTTCAGATTGTTTATGTACCTATTCAGTTTTGAAAAAGGCAATTTACCTTGATTATTTACCTGGTTTGTTTTCTTGTAGCCTTTTGTTCTCTCTAAAAGGAACACAGTTAGGGTCACCTGTAAAGAAGAGATATGATGGAATTTTAGTATATACATATAATGTAGCATATATAAAGTTATTGGTATATATTAAGGAATCGTTCACGTCCAAGTGCTTCCTCTATAGTCCGAGGCTTACATTCCATCGACGTTCACTCACCGACATGTTCCCACAGGAACCCTCGCAGTTGACGCACATATCGGTGCAACTTAGTCTCGCCTTCTTGCAGCTGCAGTTGTGTGCACAAGTCATCTAGTCCAGCATCATTTGTGCATCTAGGCCAGCAGAAATAGGGTTTGGAGAAAGAAATGTCTATATATACAGCAATATTTTTGAAAAAAGTTGAAGGTTTTGGTGTCTAGAACATGTTGTCATAGACGCGGACAATTGGTGGGTGGGGGAAGGTTGTCGTATATACATATACATATATAGGAATACTTACACAACACTCTAATAACGATGTTAACAATAACTCGAAATTAGATTACCTGACACAATTCAATTAACTGTCATTATAAAATGCAAAAACACTGACAGTAGTAGTCTTTTTTGTTTCATGGCCTACTACGACAGATTAAAATTTGTTTGAATTCCAGTTGCTTAAAGAATTTTAATTTTTTACTACGGCAAACGGTGTGTCAAACGAAAAAAGTAAGGAGCCTTTTTCTGTTGTAAATTGAACAAGGATTTTAGAAATAATTTTTGTTTCTAAAAAAACATTGGCGTACCATGTTTTTCATTAAAATTTCCCGAAGATCTGTCCGTACGCACGCCACTGGTGGAAGAAAGATAATATTTTTTACGTAAAAATATGTATCTAAATTACCTATTTAAAGGTTCCAAATTTCATTTAAATATCTAAAGT
The DNA here is from genome assembly GCA_964058915.1 of Tetropium fuscum. Taxonomy (NCBI): domain Eukaryota; kingdom Metazoa; phylum Arthropoda; class Insecta; order Coleoptera; family Cerambycidae; genus Tetropium; species Tetropium fuscum. The sequence continues at coordinate 2,332 of CAXKVY010011620.1, forward strand.
AGTTTTAAAAATATTAATAAATTTGGAACTTTTGATAAAAAGTTCCAAATTTCCAAAGCATTTTTCGAATATAGTTTATAGTAAAAACTGATATTATTTATTTTGTGGTTCTCTATCTGCCTCTAAAGTTTCTATATAATATAAAATATATATATATATATATATATATATATATATATATATATATATATATATATATATATATATATATATATATATATATATATATATATATATATATATATATATATATATATATATATATATATATATATATATATATATATATATATATATATATATATATATATATATATATATATATATATATATATATGTTGTTTTGATAACTTATCACTGAAGAATATATTATTCAGGTTTCCATACCTATACTTATGTATGGAGCCACATTTATTTAGTGGGGGATCCTACGCCAGATGAATGAAGGTAGGTAGCTACTTAATAACCAAGCGTTGGACTATGTTACTTTGAAGTGTGACCATAAATTTATATTTGACGTAATCAAATATGGTAAATGCTTGTGGGTCTTAAATGGAGTTCATTTTACTCCTCCTTTAAATGCTGTACTGATATATCAGGCAGTCGATTCCTCCGGAACGTCCCACGAGATGGATGAACGTAATAAAATGCCAAATGGAGTAGTTAAGACACCTACGTAGGTAATATAGCGAGATATATACCAAGTTTACAATTATTTTATTGCTGGCACGTTTGAGTGTAAATTACTAGAAATTGCTTTTAGAGTAAAGTGGCTTTCGATTAAAACAGATCCCGGAAACATGAAGACTCTAGTTGAAGACAAAATCGGTTTGCCGCTCAACTCTCAAATCTACTACTATCAAGATAGTAGATTCCATATATCACATATCTATTTGATATGTAAGAATTTAGCGACTAAAATGCTGTATCTTCAATTATTCATTTCAAAGTAATAAAGGTAACACCCAAGCATTTGTAACAATGTGTTCAGACTCCGATATTGCAAAAAAAGTTTCAAATGGGTGAAATAGAGTAAAATATTTAATAACAGTTTGGTATTGCACCCTAATTACGAGAATGTTTGAGTGAGGATATGTGAGTGAGTGAGATTAAAAAACAATATGATGCATACGTGCACTATTTTTCAATAAAACTATTGTTAATTATTATTATACTCCTTTTACGTCGGCCACTGCAGTGCAGAGGATCTGAAGCAGCACTTTTTCGAATTTTTCATAACTATGGATTTTGAAATGTCGTATTTGGTACAAAAATAATTATGGATGGACCAAATGAGAATTTGTCCTTTCACAAGTGACCGAGAAAAATTTACAGGATACATGGCACATCACGATGATGCACGACAAGAAAGTCATCAAATTAGGCACATGTAATTTGCATTAAATGCATACAGCATTTAGGAAAGGACAAAGTCATATTAAATTTGATTTTGATGATTTTGCACAGGAGCTGGGAAGCGTCACTTCCTTTTAAACTCTGCTAGAAGACAATATTACAATCTGCTTTCAACATTCACTGGAGTGAATGTGGAAAATATGCTCAATCACACCAACTTGCTCTAAGCCGGATTTGTTTTCAATGGGACAATTTGCCGCAATACTTTTTGCAACGTTTTCCGAAGGAAAAACGTTTTAAACGATTAAAAAAAATCGAAAATTTATATATCCTTTGTCATATGTAAATATAAATTAATACAATTTGCGCTGATACGATAAAACTTCAATTTCGGCTTATATTAACTTTCATGCAATTATTGGACGGGGCCGTATTTTTGCCCTGCACCTATCTTTCCTCGTTTAAAGTCCATTTGTACATCCATTCCAGCTCCTAAAATCGATCAAAAGCTCTTATAGGGTATCGTCTAAGTTAAATTTCAATTACTTTTTCCTGCCTCCCGCAAGACAGTTTAAAATCCTATCAAACCTTCCAAATGGAAACAAGGATAATAAAAAGGAATTGTAAATAAGATCCGCGATCCGTTTATTTCACCAGAACATACGCCTATAGGTATATGCTACGCATACCTACGTACGTAATCGATCTTGTACCGATGAGATAATAGGTACAAAATATCTGAAAAATTATTGCAATATGAAATGTCTGTGCATAGTCCAAACAATATAATGTTTACCAATACATATATAATTACAACTCTTGGAAGGAGATATAATACTACTATTGAAAAGCAATAACAATAATCAGAGTAGCACCTATCCAATATTTTACAGAATAAACTTGTACGCCATGTCTAATTCTCGAGATATTTCAAGAAAACCTTGAAAAAAATAAAAAATAATTTGGGAAATTCAGCAGCAGCTGTAAAATGTTTTTAACAGAGATTCGATATTCACTTTAACTGATGGTAATAAATGATAACCTTTCAAAGCTTTCAAATAAATAACAGTTATGTGAATATTAAAATTACGTGTATCTAAACCGCCCGATATATTTTATAAACCATATACGTTTATCATTGGACACCAAGAGACAGTTGATGCATTAAAACGAGTGCAAGAAAAATTAAAAAAAAAACATTCAATAGAAAACGGTTATAAATCAGTCAGACACCCTCGATTATAATAAACCTCCACTCGAAAAAGCCGGAGGGTAATTATTCTTCGGTATAATTGAATTGCCGATGCAGCGAATGCGAGTTTTAGTGTTAGGATGACGCATACATGACACAATGGATCATTTGCTGATCAAAATGCGAGTCCTGCCTGAAGGGGAAGGTATGATTAAGCAGGCCACGTGCGCGAGAACAATTGACACACGCTTACATGGTCCGCTTGATAGTTTCTACGGTTCCCATAAGCTGGGGCAGATTCTGCACATGTGTCTTTTTGGGCGTTATAAATGGTACGGAATATCCCATCATGATCGTCAAGGGAGGTTGAAAATCATTGTGTTGGGGTGGCGATAAATGTTATTATTTCCGTAGTTATGAATATTTATATGATTTACAACGTAAAAACGTTTTTCATATTCCATTTGATATCTACATCGCTCATAAATCACCAGATACAGAAGAGGTGCGGAAAATCATCATCACATCACAAATGTTGCTGCTCATTTGGAAACACATTAGGGAGAAAATTAACAAAAACAAGGCTTTGAAATTATAAGGTAGTAACCAAGGCTACATATTATATCGATATATCATATTTAGGAAACGAAAGTTTTCATAAAAATCAGAATAGATATCTGATACTCCTTTAGGGGTTAGGAAGCAAGTTCCTCTGTCTTGCAAATCCCATAGAAAATAATATCAATAACCTTATTATCATTATATCAATATAACTATTATATCTGGGACCTTATTATTTTAATAGTTTTGTGACTTGATCATTAATTTAGCGTATATAAGTGACACAGGTATACTATTATTTTTGAAGAATTTAATCAACAATAGTGGATAAATCATAACAATATCTTTGACACGAAAACAGCCTGATGAGTTGAAAAATATTATAAACGTAACGATAAAGCAAATGTGGTAAGATCTTAATTTAATAATTCTGCAGCTGATAAGGTACCAGAAGAAATTTCAAATTCCATCGCAAAAAGGAAGCCAGAGTATGAAATGCAATGCAATTAGCGCCTATTCAAAGGCAGTGTAGTGAAGATCTAACAATTAGGTACCATAGACTTAACCTTCCCAATTCTTCATATGTGTATTATTTACGAGAGTCATCTTAAACTCTTATACACGTCTTCCCCTTCAAAACAACTCCTATTGCATCTTTCCTTCTCAAACTAGTCTCCGAAATTATTGCGGCTGGGCGCGTAATAATTCGAATTCACCTGTCAAGGCTAGATAATTCCTTATTCCCTAAAAGTTATTCTTTCTTCTGAATCTCTTCCAAATGAAATTATTCGCAACGCACAAAGGCTGCAATATTTAAGACATATCAGAGTGTCACTGGATAAAACACCTGGTCAACAAGAACATTATCGCCAACTAAAAAACGAACTCTTCCAAGGAATTTTTGAGGGGGAAACTAATTTAAAAATTAAATATATTCGCGGTTCACCACAGTTAATGTCGTCAAACTAAATGAGCGCCGCAGATCATCGCAGTTGTCATTATGTTTTCAAAATGTGCGCAGACTTAATACTAAACTTGAAGAACTGTTTATTGCGGCCTGCGATTTAGAATTCGACTATATTACTCATGCGGAGACGTGGTTGAAAGATGATATGTTTAGTAGTGAATTTTTACCCAACCGCTTCACGGTGACCGGTCGCCAAGACAGACTTTCAGCAGACTACCGCTACGCGCGGCGGTTGTGTTCGCTTAGCTCTTAAATCAGATTGCCATATTGTTCAGCTTAATATTAATTATTTAAACAATTTGTAACCAGCTAGACCTGCTAGTCTGCAAAGTTTCTATAAATAACTCATTTTTGTATGTTTACGAGGTGTATATTCCTCCACACATAAGTACTGATGAGTTGGAGGCTGTTATCGTCTAGAATCTTTTGACTATAGCCACGTTCATGTTAAAAACGTATTAATTTTAGGAGATTTTTAATGTCACTCATTTTGTATCTGCTAACTTAAACGATTTCATAACAAGATTAGTCTCCGAATTCCTCCAATTCAATGGGTTTCAGCAATTAAACACGATTACCAATTTAAATTGCCTCTTGGATCTCTGCATTTCTGATATGTCATGTGTAGTCTCAAGAGAAAGTCATCTCATGGTGCCTGAAGATAATCACCATCCTAAATTGGTTATACAGGTTCAATCAAATTTAAGTAGCCCGGTAAATTTTCCTACTAATTATATTAATAAAGCTTATAATATAAATAAGTGCACTGACATATAAATAAATAAGTGCATATAAGTCACATATAAATAAGTGCACTGACATTAAATCTGCATGTGATGCATTTTACCAAGATATTTATAATTTAATTGAGCAACATACAAAAAAATTAAACGTAATAATCCAGTTTGGTACACGTCTGAAATCATAAGTAACATAAAAGTTAATGGTTATCATCGCAATAAATTCGAAACATCTCGTAGCAACTTTCATTTAAATGTTAAATCAGTTTAGACGGTTGAGACGCTTGATAAAAATCAGCTAATTTTTGCTTACAATAATTATCTTGCCAACATCCAAGCCAATATTAAGAGTGATCCCAAAACGCTCTCGTCCTTTGTTCAGAATAATAAAGAACACACGCGTAAGTATCTTAATTTGTCGTTATTGTTGTTTTTTTCCCGGGGTGCCCTGCTAACTTGATATAAAGTTAGCAGGGCAACTATATCAAGTTTGCAATCACTTATCACTTATCACCTATCACTAAATCACTTATTTTTTTGCCCTAATTAGTTGCGATCGAATACCTAATGTCAATACGATTTGTTTTAAATAACAAGTTGCCCTTCTAAGTTTATATCAATTTAGCAAGTTAACACTTCTTGAAAATGTATTAAAAAATTAATGGATTACCTTAAAGTACTTATTTTTTTGTCGCTAATTAGGTGCGATCGAATAACGTTGACGCGATCTTTTTCTAAATAGTTGGCCCGCTAAGTTTATAACAACTTAGCAAGTCAACAATGTTACAGAATGTATTTAAAAAATAATAGATTATCTTACAGTACGTAGTTTTTTGTCGCTAATTAGTTGCGATGAGCCAAAGACGCAAGATATTATTTGGAAAAACGAGGGCTTTCTTTGTAAGGGGTATTTATAATCTTGTACAGTGCATGCCAAAAATTGTGCACTATACAGAAAACCTTTTTATTTTCAAAAACGATTTCCAACATCAGTATCTGCTTTAATTATTACTTTGTAATGCATTATTAATTTATATTTAATAAATATTCAAAGGTGCACATATTTAACATCATGCTTATCAGTTTTATATTTTTTCCACAGAAACTTTTTTTAAGTGCTACATCATTATTTTTATTTAGTTACTTTTCATTATTTTCTGTATATTTTATTATAAATCTGCAGTATTCCTAAAAAACGGTGTAAGATATTTATTGAAATATGGTATATCTTTTTTAGTAAAGAGAGGAATCGAATGTAAGAAAATTTAAAAATTTGGTATTTTGATTTCTCAAATTTCATTTTGCAAGCTTGCAACTCCAGAGGAAATTTTTTATGAAGTAGGTACTAAATTTTTTCCCAGTTTTCCCCCAGTTTTCATTTTTCTGATTATTATTATAAAACACTTATTTCATATTCACTAACGTTTCTATGGCTTTGTATTTTATTATCATTACATTTTAATTGTAAACATTTATTTAATAATGGATTAATGAAACTAAACAATACTTTAAATTTCAATAATTCTCTGAAAGAAGTCTTTGAGCTATTAAAAAGAGACATTGTCCGAGGAAAACAAAACGCATAGTAAACATAAGTAACTAGGTAGGTATTTATTTTCAGGAGGTTCCGAATAGTGCAAATATTGCAAATACTTAGAATAGACCGGCTACCACTTGCTAGCAATTCTACCCTTCTTTAACTTAATAACGAAGTAGTGGGGCGTCATAGAAAAAGAATCGCTTGGATGGTGGTGAGTTTAAGCTGACGCCGATTGTACATATTCAATTATAATTATACGTCACGATCCGAGTTCATAATGGCAATTAATTTCAAGCTGAATACTATGATTTGTCCACGACCATTTAGTATTTTTTATCTTGAACGACTTGTTTTTCAGTTTTTAATGCATTTTTGGCAAAATGTTACAGAAAAATAATTAGCCTATTATAGGCCTATAGCCTATAGCTTTGCTTTTTGTTCTTAGTACAAATAGTAGGGATGTTGTGTGTACGTTCCCATGAGTGAAACTGTATATACGGCACTTGTTTATTTTTTTTTGCTTGCAGTAATTAAAAAAATGTTATTAAAACTTCCTAACTTGTTCTTTTGGTTATACTTATTCTAGAGCATTCATCTTGGTTCCTGATGAATGCTTACTATTGTTTCGTGCACATCTGAGAATGGTATATTAAATTTTTTTGAACTGGGCACCAATATTGTACAACCAGTTTCAAATAGGGCAGTTGTAAAATGTAATATTTTTTAAATAGATCTCTACTAGGAGCACACCGAGACATATCTGCGATAAGGCGAATACCTTCTTCTGTAGAGTAAATGCTTCATGAACTTTACTAGAATTGACTCATAATGCTACACCATAAGATAGGCGACTGCCAATCAAAGAGAAATAAACCATTTTCACAACATTATCGTCAACAGAAGGTTTCAACTACCACATAACCAATATTTGAATGGAAAGCTTTGAGCAAAGTTATAAATCATTTACATAAAGCAAAAAAGTATCGGAATCAACATCGAACCTTGCGGTACACCACTACGTGTGGGGGGCATACCGCAAACAAAGTTATCAAATATATAATCATAACATACATGCCAATGTCATAAAGTGAAACGTTCAATAACTTTTGGATACCTTTTTGAGTAATATTTACTTCACAATTGAATACAGATATGATATGTAAAGGTCAGGAATAGCTGTTATTATTCGAGAGTTGCTAAATGCTTGATCTGTTGGCATATTCCAGTGTTTATTTTGTTATTGCTTAGTACCAATCATAAATCTCCGTACTGGGTACAAGCTGAAGAAACCTAGAGCTCTTGCATTTTATAGCATTTAGTCCTTCCAGAATTATAAACAACGTTTTGTGTAAACTACACAAAATCTGAGTAAATTTGAGGAGTCAAAGACGCAAATTGCAACCTTCGCTGCGTTATGTTAAATGATGAATAAATATTCATAGATGTGTTATAAACATACAATAGGTGTGGCATTACTTAAATTAGTTCGGACTGTAAACAAATGGTGTTTAAATACAAGTGAATGTTTACTGTTAGATTTATATTTGTGCTGAATGTGAAGTGTATTGGTAAGTGCTAAGATTTTCGTTATTATTAATAAAACATTTCATAGTGAATACAATTCATATTCCAAATTCACAATATTTTAATTTAATATTGATCATGTCATATTTAATTCCTTCAAGGTATTGCTTGAATTATTCTTAGCGTTCTAATTATTAAGAAATATTAATTACCATCAATATCATTTTTCCTCTGTATATAGCGTCAAAAAGAATAAAATGTATCAAGATACTTCCAAGATGTTGCTTCGATTTACGATTCTGTTGGTGATGCCACTATTATATTCATCATTACCTCTGGATTTAAATGAGCAAGATCCGCCGATTCCTCAATTAGGGGATGAGAAAAGGGACACGGTAGTAGAAAATCCTGCTGAGGATGCCAAAACATTCTCGACGACTGAAAACTATGGACATATATCAAATTTACGGCAGGACCAGACGACGAAAATTGCTGAGAGCGACTCTGATGCCTCGAGTGCTAGTCATTATTTAACGAATCATCAGCAACAGAATTTACGAGCCAGGAGAAGTCCCCAAAGGCAGAATAGAAGTCACTTTTTCCCAGTTCTTTTTCGGAAATAAATTTAAAGTCAATTGTAAATTAATATCTTGATTACGTTATGTAACATCAATTTAGTATAGTTAATGATATCACAACTAACTTTAACTAACTTTGTATCTAAATATCTAATTATAACTAAATAAAACGTATTTTATGCCCAATTTATTTTCTTTAAAATAAACTATACAAATAGGGATAAGGGTATTTATTGTTTTATCAATTATTAGAAATTACTACAATATAAGTCTATTTGTAGTTTTTTTAGTTGAAATTATTTATATAAATATAAAATACCACGTGAGAATACTACGTCAATATAACCTATAAGGTATGATAGACGCATTTGCAACAACAAGCATAATAATACATTAAAATTAAAAACAAACAAATTGGTGAGTAATCTGTCTTAGAACTGCCTTCATACTGAGTAGTAGAATAGTCCTATAAACCTTTGCAGTATTTCATATCTATACCATCTATGTGACATTGATCTCCTACCCAAACGGAGCCAATATTATCATATTCCTTTCAGTTGAGGATATTATTCATGCATGTCTGTACAGATTTCAAAACTCTCATACTCCAGCTTTCGATAGCGTAAAAATGTTTTAGTCTTTAGCCTCAATATACTGAATATTTTATGTGATATTCAACTTGTATATTCTGCATAAATAAATGTATGCATCATAGTTATATAATTATAAGCAAAGGTAACAAACGGAGAGCGGGATGCGTAAAATGTGGGTGACTCGGAAGAAGGGGTAAAGTGCGATGGTACCGCTCAGCACCTTCTTATCGAGGTCACATCAGTAGCCAAGAATATTGGCGTGCAGTAGAAATTATAGCCATTACAGGTTAGGTTGTTAATGACAGTGAGAATCGAGCCACCAGAAGGTAACCTGGAAGAATATTAGGATAGGGGGTCAAACATATCAATTTTTATGTAAAATAATTGATAAGGTACAGTACTGAAAATTTACAGAATGGTCGATGACAGCATACGTAAGTAGGGAGAAAATCTCTGGAAGAGTGGGTGGAAGATAAGATGCACTTCTGACAATCTGTATACTTGCATACTTATTCTATAATTAAAAATGAAATTACTTGAAAAACGCCAGGTTAGGTAGGAGAGTAAGAGAGATAATTCCGATACTGAGAGCGTCGGCGTCGGTGCCGCCCTGGAACGATCACCTTTTTTTTATATTTTCATATATACATAATCAAGCGTACTTTTGACGATTTGTCAACATAATTTGTCAATATAATTTGTCAACATAATTTTCTTGCGCGCGAGAGCAATCTTGGTGAACGGTTGTCTAGCTTGAGATCTGGAAGCGTAAAGATCGTCAGCGTGTCTTTATCATTATATATTTGAGTTTCTGAGCAATACAAAATAAATTCCCATATATATTTTTAAATTTTATTTGAATTCTCATGTACCTATTATATAAAAGTTCTCTTGTAGTGCCACACATGCCCTCATTATCTTATTTCTTATTATGTTATTATTTTAAGGTAAACTATGTCATATATGCAAACAATAACCAATATAGTGCTGACATAGAGACTAGGCCAAGGCCGGCTTATTAAACAACTAATGCGACCTAGGTTACGTACGCCCCTTTGTACTGACCTGGGTAAACATTATATATACCAGTATAACTAGATCAATTGATCATTAATTAATTATTATGAAGCATTCATCGTTGTACGTATCGCTGTACCTATTACTATTGATCAGTCCGACCGATCACTAGTTAATTATAATTACTATGTTGTAATGTACTGGGTTTCAATAAAATATTTATGAAAATATTCCTACCGTGTTTCCGTTCATAGGTAGTTTTCATCACTACCTGGTGATCTCGATAGATTATCACTACATGGCGATCCTGCCAGGATAACTGGCAGTAATCACCGCTACACTCTTGTTCTCCGCACGAAGAAGCTGACACAAAAATAATTTATCATGCCTGCATTTAAAATTGACTCAAATTCAAACATTGTATTTAAGTGTTCCTATACAGATATTGTTGTCATTTTGCAACTTACACAAAAATGAATAAAAAAATTTGGAAGAATGCAGAACTTGAATATAAATGCGCTTCATGAATCCCTGAGACTATATTTAGGCAAAGTATTACCGATATTTCATGCATTAACTGATGGTGAGGTGATTACAATACTGCGTTTCTCAGGAAAGGAAAACAGGGTCTGTATTACTTTTGAAGTCTAAAGTGCACCAAAAAGCATTCAGTGATTTAGGCAATAATGCTGTAGATAAAGAAAATATTTTCTCATTCGTTTGTGATATATACGGCATTCAATCTTGCGACGAGGTCAATAATCTGAGATACGAATTGTTCCATCGAAATTACCATAAAAACTGTTCACGAGTCTTTGGAATAACTTTTTAACACTTTAATGTTAAAGGTACTATGTTTTTGACATATTCGCACTCAGAAAAATGTGCTCTATCGAAATCCGTGAAAAAAAATATGGGTTGTCATTTAAAAAAATTGTCGATGACGTCATAGCTCAAAAACGAACAAAACAAAAAAAAATCGATGGCTGAAAAAAGTGGCATTTTATAAAATAAAGTTGACGTGTCCGAGGATTTCCTGTGAAAATCCTTCAATAACGATTAATTGAATTTATTCCAAACTTTACGAGCTCACTGTATATATATATATATATATATATATATATATATATATATATATATATATATATATATATATATATATATATATATATATATATATATATATATATATATATATATATATATATATATATATATATATATATATATATATATTATATTACTGATATCGTATTACTTATTACTTATATTATTATTTACATGGTTTTATTCTTGTAATTGGGTTTATAAAAAGCATAACGCTAAAATGGGTGTTGAGCCTCGGCATAGAAGGAAATCAGACAGCAAATATGCTAAAAAGGTGGAGCCTCATTCTTATTATATAATAACAAATTGAAAGTTATAAAATATTATTTTAACTAAAAGTTTCTTTAACGTTCTTCTATGACATCTGGCAGTTAACCAGTAGTTTGCTGAACAACCCCAAATTCTATTGCTAACTCGTAGACTTGGTTATGTAAAATACGAAAATACAAAAAAAAATATCGATCAAGGGGGCACTAATCTAATTATCAATTAATGATTAAGTATACAAATAGGCGGAAGAGCACTTAGTCCTGTCAATATATCAATTTTTTGCAGTACTGGCGCCTTCTGGCGGCCCTTATCTTCCACCCACTCTACAGGCAATTTTATCCCTACTTATGCTGTCCAATAATTCTGTAAATTTCCTTTACTACACCTTATCAATTATTTTACATGAAAATTTGGCGAATTTGACCCCCTACCCTCTGATTATTATTCTAGCCTTTACAACCAGACCTGGAACTGATATAATTTTGATTGCACCGAGACCCATATTTTACGTAGCAAGACCATAAATTATGTGATTAACTAAAAGGAGGTAAATAGGTAGATTACATAGTCCATTCTTTTATCATTTCCCTAGCCTGCTAGATCGGTTCATTAAACAATTTAAGTAAAGTATACAGTAGTTATCTATATCTATAGTGTATAGTAGTTATCAATTGAGGTTGCCTCGCAAAATTGAGAGTTAGTTAACAAAAAAATTATGATTTTTTACCTTCACTTTTGTCATTTGACCATAGAAGGTCGTTGTAGGTACATAATTGTAGGCACATGACCTGATTTCAAGGCCATTGTCTGGGCATGTAAGACGAAGCCACTTTTTTAGCCATGTTTAAATGGTGTTTTCTTATAAGACGAAATACGATAATGTGGTATTTAATAAAAAAATCACTGTGGTGTGTTTTTGTGGTTTATTAACAGCACACATTCGATGGTATATCAGTTTCAACTTCTTGAAATAGAGCCTGCGTTGCGGTTGCGTTAAATTCCCAGTGTTGATTGAGGGACACATAACCTTAGGCAACCTTTCGAAGCAGCTTCCATCAACTCATCTTCTTACGTCGAGTGTGGGTCACTCCACCTTGTAACTTCTACATCTAGTAACCTTGCCATCTAGTAATCTAGCCCTAGTAACCTCGACATCTTGTAACCTCGCCATCTAGTAACCTCAACATCTTGTAACCTCGCCATCTAGTAACCTCGACATATTGTAACACTGGGCACTTTTGTAACATTGGCACCTGGTAACTTGGGAAACTCATCTGTAACTCCACCTCAAACCGTCGTTGGATTACAGTACAGTACTACATACTTAGACTTGCTGGAGAGACCCACCTTACTGGACGACTTGCTGCCACTCGGATAAGGTTAGTTTAAGCGTACTCTTTTAATGATTCTTGGTACTACTATAGTATGCACATATAGATAATGATTAACTACCGTTTATGATCGCATTCTACTTGGCTTTACCTACCCTATATTAATTTTCATAGTGTACTAATAGGTACCCGAAGGATGCCGATACTTAGATAGTATGGTATGTTTATTTCCAAATCTAAATTGAATATGTATTTACCTGTATACTCTCCCTATTTTGATAATATTTTTACGTAGGTATATTCCTATTTCTTGTTAAAATTGGTTGTGGGAAGGTCATAGTGCACTTTGAAATCAACAGAATAGTGAGTACCTAGAGGTAGATATGATGTTTGTTTGCTATGTGTATATATGTGTTGATTTAAAAGATATGTGTACAATACTACATTTTGGGATTTAGTTCTAATTACGGTCCGCATAAATATACAATTTGATGCAATCTTGTATGTAATTTGACTTCACTTTAACTTCCCTCAAATTTTTGTATAACCTTTGATACAATTTTTAGCGTAAATTTTTTAAATTAAACTTAGTTACTAGTATACTGTGTTTCTTATTTTTCTTACACCCAAAAATTACAAAAAGTGCCGAGAATAGGTTCGATACCCAGGGTAATTGGGAACTATCTGACTTGGTTGCGAACACTCAATGGCGTCCACGGTTAATTAGTGACTGCGGTATCCACCGAACTTACTCATTTTAATTTTTTTTATTTTATTTAGTCCACTAGTTTAGGCAAGCTTTTATTACCAACTTTAATCGCTGTTGGATGTACTCTGGAGGGTAATAACTTTATTTCACTTTTTCGGCTAATAACTTTTACAACAATTTTGTCCCTCAAATTGTATTGCTCTGTTTGTGTCAACATCGGCTGTAGTTATTGGTCATCAAGCATTTGCAAATAATAACGAGCTGACAATCTAAATATTTTCAAACTTGACTACTCAAATTTGTATGGCTGCTGAAATCTATTATATTATATAAAATAAACAAGCCTTGAAACAATAACGGCTCAAGCAAATTACGCATGCTTCCTGCTTGTAGGAAGATATGCTTTAAGAGAACAGAAGGAACGAGAATAGCGAGGTGAGGGATTACCCACAAAGGCGAGACGGGCATAATATATTTCCGTTTTCTTGAGTAGCCCGGTAAAAATATTATGTAAAATAACAGATGGTGAATGTCTTATTGTTTACCGCATATCCTTTAACTAATATTATCCTGTAACGAGATATTCATCCTTTAATGACATTAATATTGTGTAATTGCGCTGAGTTATGTAAAATTATATTAAAATTGTTTCCACACCTTAGTAAAGAGCTATGGAAAACATGAGCAGCATGTCTTCAGTAATTGTTTACTTTTCTTACTCGTCTGATTTTCGTGATTTTTTTACTCTTACGTATTACTGTAGGTAGGTACTAAGAGGTGCTAGGAAAGGTACGACATGCGTCGGGATAAAACTGAGCGTGACCATTCATAATTCTGATTTTCAACTTATTAAGCCAAGCGTAATGATTTATAATTTGCTGTTGTGGCGCTCTCTCTCATTTGTGGTGCGTGGTTCTTGCCTCGAACGCCAAAATCTATTTAAAGTGTAGATTTACCACTTTCCTCTACTGGCGGCACTGTAGGAGCCTCAGAGAGCTTCGTAGTGGTCGGTAATTCCAGGGGCCACGTGATTCGCAGGGACGACTTTTTATTCGCTTCTTTAAAGGAATGCACAGTTTTACGGTTATAATAGGTTTATTATCAGTGTTCACTTAATACATCTATCTCTACTTCGTATTTCTATGTCTATGAGGCTACATATATACATACCTACGGCTACAGGTTATTAAGTCACCGTACTCGGTCATACAGTCAAGCTTGGTTAGACGGGAGTTAAAAAGCATTACGAATGGTAACAATTGTTTATAAGGTCTTTGGGACCCAAAATGGCGGTGCATATTACAGGGACCCAAAATGGCGTCTTACTGGTCGTGAGTGCAAACAAATTGCAAGGCCAGGAAGAGTCGAAGAACGGATTCTGCTAGTTAGCGCAAACGGAACTGCGCGTGCTATTTTTCATAGACTGTAGACTGTACGGAGTAATTATGCATTGGACAACGTTTCATCTGTTCAAAACAGAAAATTTTTAATAAAATATGAAATTGTAGAGCGCATCATGTACGAGTATTACTGCAATAGTTGTGAGGTGGTTAATTAATGAAGACTCGGTATAATATGCAATATTTAAGCATGACCTCAAAAATCGCAAAAAAACCTGTTTAACAGCTGTTTAAACAATCGAAGGAAGGGGGGGCTTGTTATTCAAATAAAAATGTGTAAAATATCAAAATAATAAATATACAACTACCTAAGTGTGTTGTAGCAAACTCGTGTGTTAAGAGCAGGAAAGAATATTTTAATACACAATGTTTTCACAAAAGAAAGGATAATTCTATAAAAGTAGTGTAAAACATAATGTTAGAAGCACACAAAACGAAAGGCATAACGCAGAAACGAAGCGACGTCGACAAAAAATCCTTTGTCATAATCTACAAAAATACGCCTCTACAAAGAAGACAAAACATAAAAGTACAGAAAATCTGCGAAGTGTAAGAATAATATAAAATTTCTATTCCTTTTCTTACCATTGTTTACCGGGAACTACTTACCGCCACGAGAGGTCTAGTCAAAGAAAGCCGTTCTGAAAGTCAATGTTCGTCATGAACCGATAAGAACTTATGGAATTCGGCCACTTATTAAATCAACAGCATTCATTGCAACCCGGTTAAGTGAGAGTAACTTTTGTACGACGAACTGGTTAAAAATATTTATGATAAATATTTGTGAGGCTTATTTTTGTGAGATATATTATTAGCTATATTTATGATGCATAACACTTTACCTATTTATGTTACAGATTTTTTATGCTTAAAATCTATTACAAACTTAGGCGTACATCATCATTTTGTACTTCAACTAAAAAAATAATTTATTATACAACCTATGTTGTTTTTTATTTGAGAAAAATTACAATCAAATGTCATTTGATAAAATCCAAAATGTTTATGAATAGTATGCAGTAGGTATATGTATAGGAAATCTCTTAGGAAAATGGGTCACAAATAAGTAATATCTTATTAATTTTTTCAAGAATTTTGTTTACTCCACTATAACATCGAAATACATAAGAAAATTCTTCAACACGTTCTAAAGTATATATAAGTAAATTGAAGGAATAACCTTAATATAGGACCTACACCTACACGGATATTAATTTGAGGTAAACACCTATATTGCGCCGTTCGCTGCCTTATGTGTTAAAAGTAGAAGAAATAGTCTAATATATATTACAAATAAATATATTTGGCCTTGCTATACATCACTGAGGAAAACTATTTATGTATATATGTAACTAGATGCTTGGGTTGTGCATTTTGGTTTCTGTTTAGCTGTGCATTTCTACGTGATCTGTTATTATGATGGTAAGCAAATAAATGTTCAAATTATCAAACAATTTAATGTTAAAGTTATAATAGTTTTATATCTAAAATACTTACTCAAATACCCACTTATATTAGTTTTAATAACTAAAACTATATTATTACCTACATCTTATCCAAGTCCATTGTCTCTAAATATTGGATGTTGCAGAATCCCCAAAGACAGTTCCGTTTCTTCACAATAATTACGTTAGTGATGTCATTATTGTATCCATCCATAGCTGCGGCACCTTTAGATGGACATAAACCGATTACTGCCCAAATAGCAGCTGAAGAAAAACGCATTTTACATAACAACTTGAAGGTAAATTCAGATGAATATTATAAACTAATTAGTCAAGTTAAATATAATGAAAGTAAACCAGATGTTGCTCAAAATTCATCTAAGAACATTGGTCGATACGATGATATAGCAGGGAACGTCGAATTAAAAAAACCGAATGTACAAACAGTGAGACTGAAGAGGGCGCCACAGCCACGAAGACGCAGCAGGATTGCAATTCTTCCTGTTCTTAACGGGTAATTTAGAAATAATTGATTGATTTGTCAGATTTTTCATAATTAAGCGTAATTTTCTTTGCTGTACAAAAGTGCTGTCAAGGTTATTGAAGATAAAGGTAAATAAATAATTACCACGCCTGAACTGATAATTGTAATATATATTATAGATATATTATAGGACAGTTTTTAGAGGGTATACTATAAATTAAATTGGAAGTATATATTATGTTATCTTTACTTTTGAAAATATTTACTTATATTACCATTTACTTATATTACGACAGAGTGATTTGATGTTTGTGTATCTAAAGATTCTTTTTTATAATTATGCACTTAGATAATCAAAATAGGGTAATGACAATTCAACTCGTCGTTTTTCACCAATGAAATTAAGCCTAAGTAATAGCATATTACACTGACAATTTACGTCAAATGAGAGGCAATATAGTGTTCCAGGGACCATATTTATGACAGATAAACTTAAAAAAAATATGAATATTATTTCAACAAGAACAATCAAACTGGTCCCAATTTGACTTTGGCATATTTTTGTATTATTTGAAGTTGAATTTGCTACTTCTTCGCGAAGCGAAATTACACGCGAAATTACACGAAGCGCACTACAAGAAATTAAATTATGTCTGATAAACGTCAAATAAATGCACACAGCACACTTAGCATTTAATTATACACTATTTCATTTTATTTCAAAAGTAAAATTCTTGTTTCATTGAATTGTCTTCCGAATACAACTCGTGCGCTCAGTCTTGCTTCAGTATTTGTCATCAATTCATTACTCGTTGCAGCTGTTTTTGGAAAATAATTATTCCCGCTTCGTGCTCGTAATTATTTTCGTCACAGCACCAACTCGTATTCAGAATGACAAATATTGTCCAACCCAGGGCACTTGTTGTATTATATATGAAAAATATTTAAGTGGATTGATATTATTCCGTGGAAGAGGCCCTTAACTTAGTCAATAACCTAATATCTACTTCTAAGTTTGATAAAATATATTGTACAGTTTGATAGAAGGTTTTATTTTGTTTTTGCCCCTTCTTAGAAAACCCTCAACGTGTTTTGATAATTCTCATCTAAAAACACAAACCGCCTTCGCTGGTTCCTTTTTAATTTTTTTGTCCAGGATTCGGCTGAAAGCAGCTTATTAAAAATTCATTATTCTACAGCAGACAGGAAATTAATTCAATATTATTTATGAGGGAAAAAATAATGTTTAATAACTTCTGGAGAAAATCCATATAATTAATGCAGTGGTGTGTAAAACGGGTGATGAGGGTATTTTTAAGCCGTTGGATTATAATACAAATATATATATATATATATATATATTATATATATATATATATATATATATATATATATATATATATATATATATATATATATATATATATATATATATATATATATATATATATATATATAGTATGTACCTACCTACCTACTAATTTTTAATTTTGCCCACTGATGTAAATTATTAATTTGTGATCTAGAATGGTAAGTACCTACATAAAAATAAAGTCAATGAACAATAGGTACCTATTTACAAGGGGTTAAGTAAAGGGGTTAAACTACTTACAAGGGGTTAAAGTAGAAGGTTTTTATATGTAGATTTTCAACACCACAGCTGATATTGAATGCAAGTTTCCACACCACTCATGAAGTAGCTTTTGCGTTACCATTTTGCGCATATTTTACCATTTTTTAATGGGTGGTTCGCCAGTAGTCATATTTCCCACAAGAAACAAAAATAAATATATACAAAACAGCTAAGTAGTCGAGAAAAATAAACTTTAAAACGGAAAATAAAATAAATATACTTTAAATTGAAATACAGTCATATTTATTGTGTAAGTAGGTACCTACCTACTAATAACGCGTATAACCCATGGATCCGTCCATGTAAGAGAGGGGAACATTTGCTACTCCGTTCACTAAACACAGACGGCGCGTCAATTCAATAAGTTGAAAAGAGATATACTCGAGTTCACGCAGAAGAATAGAGCGGCGTAGCCGCTTTTAACCATAAAAATATATGTTTACGTAATTGCCATATTTAAAGTAGACGAAAATAAATGTAAAAACGTAACATCTTGGCCTATAATATATTATTGTGTGCACAATTATTATTTAATAACATTCATAAATAATATATACAACTTTAATATAGTATTGTGGAATTTGATATTTTAATTGAATACTGAGAAATTTGAGAATTACATGTGGCAACTGCGCGGTATCTTATATGCGTCCTTATCAGTCAACTACACATACATATTGAATGAACTTTAGAGAAGTGTTATCTGACCAAGCAACAATTTGGAATCGACCGTTGGCGCAAAAGAATGCCGGCCGAACTTAACCGCTGACGTCAGATCTTGTCTAACAACACGTGGCCGATAAGCAATTCTGTTACTCTATAATCCTTGCAGATATAGCACTGGTGAGTCTGTCTTCCTTCTTATTCGTCTATTTGCTTATTTCTCTATGTAATGAAATGCTACAAACCCAAGATTACTTTTCACAAAAAAATTATATATATGTATATATATATATATATATATATATATATATATATATATATATATATATATATATATCTATATCTATATATATATATATATATATATATATATATATATATATATATATATATATATATATATATATATATATATATATATATATATATATATATGTATATATATATATATATATATCTATATATATATATATATATATATATATATATATATATATATATATATATATATATATATATATATATATATATATATATATATATATATATATATATATATGCAATGTATCATTTGTTACTAATATAATTTCATATAAAAAATGATTTTGACTATTTATGAAACATAAGTCTATATATATGATCCTGTGGTTATCCGCCCATGGAATTTGCAATTCTTGCAATTTGGTCTCTTCTCTGACTGTTAACGAAACTTCGGTCTCTAGGTCCATCAAAAAATCAGTAGAAGGAACAACCTTAATATAGTACCTACACCTACACGGATATTAATTTGAGGTAAACACCTATATTGCGACCTTCGCTGCATCATGTGTTAAAAGTAGAAGAAATAGTCTAATCTCTATTACAAATAAATATGCTTGGCCTTGCTATATATAACTGAGGAAAACTATTTATGTATATATGTTACTAGATGTTTGGGTTGTGCATTTTGGTTTCCGTTTAGTTGTGCATTTCTATGTGATCTGTTATTATGATGGTAAGCGAGTAAATGTTTAGATTAACAAACAATTTAATAAGTTAAAGTTATAATAGTTTTATAACTAAAATACTTACTCAAATACCCACTTATAATAGTTTTAATAACTAAAATTATATTATTACCTACATCTTATCCAAGACCATTGCCTCTAAATATTGGATGTTGCAGAATCCCCAAAGACAGTTCCGCTTCTTCACCACCGCTACTATTTTCTTGGCTAAACAAAATAAATACATTCATATATTCTCTCCAGATACATATGTTTGCATTTCAGCAATAAGCGAATGTAGGAAACTTCACAATATAAGTTTCTTTGATACTGAAGTTGGAGTAAGCAAAGAGTAATCTCGTTAAATCCAATACACCAGGTGATACACCAGGTGCTTTTCACAGAAAAGGAAAAAATACGTTTCGGAGTTCTTTTTCCAATACCGATGAAGATGTTTTGCTTGCACTTGCAAATTTAACAAACCAAAATGCCATTAATGAAGAAATTTTACCCAATTGGAGAATTTTTGTTGTCAAGTTTTCGCCCCCAAACTACTTCCACCTACAAAAGCATCCCTTAGGCCTCATTTGAAAAGAGCCAATTACCACACTATTGTCTGGAGCCGATCTAGTTTAAGATATGAAAATCTTCCATATTCTGCGAATTAAGGGTAGACTTTTGAAAATAACAATTAGGGGAGGTCGGGGCAGCGAGGACCACCGGGGTAACGAGGACCACCGGGGTAATTTGAGAACGTTTTAAATTGCCCGCGCAATTTGACACTGGATAGGTTGATAGTAGTCGGATCAGTACTATGTTGACAGCGTCAGTTGTTCCTTCGTTGTTGTGAAGTTTTATAGAAAAACTCAGTTTACAAGGTAAGTTGATGTAATATTCTCTATTGAGAATATGCTTACTACCAAGACACTTGTAAATTATTATGAAAAATGACTACTACAGTAATGAGGTGCATTAAAATAGCTACGAACCTAACCTAAATATTCAACCGTCATTGCGATTAAAACACTTTATTCGGTAACTTTCTTGTTTGGATACATTTTGGGCAATGAGGACCATTAATATTGGGGTAATTGGGGTGGTAAGAATATTATAAAGAAGGGTACGGTAGCCAGTTAAAATATGAAGCCTGATGCAACTGTTTAAGGAGATAGTAGTACCAGTGAAAGCGAGGAGGAAGAAGATTGCATATGCATTTTTTTTACAGTTGTTTCAAATACAGCAGACGAGGGAAGGATAGATGCGATGATAAATCTGTGAGCAATAAGCTCACGATGGGCGACAAAGGCATCGATGTGTTTCTATGTGAATTATGCAAATAATTTTCCTTTAGTTCTTTAGTTTTTCTATTTGGACTTACCTCCCCGGGCGGCGGGACAGGGCATGACCAAGTGACACATAATAAATATTCATTTCTTTGGTAATATTAAATATTTTTTCTTACTTTATATATTACGATAATGTCTTCTTATGTAATGAAGTTATGCAGTATTTTTTTTGTTTTTCTGACATGGCAAATAAACATACAATTGACCAATCTGACATAAGAGGTCTCCGCTGCCCCGTTATCCCCTACACATAGAAATTAAAAATCTTTAAGTTTAATTCTTTATTTGCACGTGCACGTGCGACGGCGACAATTCTGTGAACAACGAAAGACTTCAACAAAATGAAGATGATGATAAATAAGTGTATTTTTGATCAGGCTTTGAAAAGTCTATCTGGAATGCATAACTATTGCATAATAAACAATTTTAGCAAGTTTCAACGCTCCCTTCACTAAAATGGCCACGCCGATATACAAGCCACCAGACTAAGAAGGGAGTTTGGGAATTGGCCGATGCACCTAGGCCGAACAGCTAGCCCCTTGTAGCTTCTGTATTCTTGATGATTCATCGGACGCCGGACCAGACTAAAAATAGTTGTTTTCGTTCCAGGAAATATGAAACGGCGTTAACCCAACGGTTGTTGGGGTAGCATCGGGTGAAATCGATCGATTGGTTTCACTAGTTGCTATGCACCCTCTGAATGCCAGATGCATTTTCCATTCACGATTACACGTTTTCTGCATGGATTCTCATGGGGATATGCCAGAGGAGCGTAATTAATATAATATTCCACCGTCTAAATTAAAAGGGAGATTTTTTTGCTCGTAGCATTACGAGCTTGTAATTAAGGATCTTGCCAAGTATTGAATCAGTTGATAACGTTGATACGTTGTGGTGAAATACAGTGGTACTAAAAATATTCTTAACAAATGAATTTATATTTTAAACTAGCACTTCCTAAACAACTGCAGTGATATTAACTCTGCAGATGATGCATTCTACTAAGATATTTATAATATATTTAACCAGCATATTCCAGTATACACAAAATTTACTGAAATCATAAATTTATATCAAAACTAAATTCGACACAACACAGACTAACAGTTTTTGAACCTTGTGTTTAGGCGGGTTACATTAATTTTATCTTTTTAAATTAAACACCCTGTATATTATTGCATTTTCACTATTTAAGGTTTGGGCTATTTTGGTATTATTTTACACAGATAATTTTTCTTTTGAATCTAGAGTGCTATGATTTACTTTAAATCTTTTTATTGCTTTTGAATTTGAGTTCCTTTACCTTGTCGGATTATTCAAACTCCAAATAGCCATTTTTGTGCAAAAAAAAACCTCATTAAACCACCTAAATATCGCACTTGATTTACCAGCGGTCTGCTGGTTTGGATGAAACACCAGCCGGGAATAAAACAATTTAAGACCGGCTTAATATAAATTAGCCTTTTGATTTTCATTGGCGAAACATTGTAAAACTCATCCAACACTGTTGAGGTATTTAGGTATTTAAACGGAAATATTTAAATGTTTGTTATAAAGGGTCCGCCAATAGGGACGCTCGATCTTTGACAGCTCATGGCGGCCATGTTGTTTGTGGTAGAGTTGGCAAACGTAGTTGTTATTATTCAGTGTATCTTCACAAATCACCATGAACCAATTCAGCCGCGAGCAACATGTGCAAATCGTTAAAACTTATTACGAAAATCATTCATCGGTTCGAGCAACGTTCCGCGCGCTCCGCCAATTTTACGGTGCAATTGATCGTCCTGCTGAGTCGACTATCCGTCGTTTGATTAACAAATTCGAGGCAACCGGTTCGGTGAACAATCAGCCAACACCGACGCGTCGTCGAAACGTCCGATCTGCCCAGAATGTCGCCGCTGTGCGCGATAGTGTGCGTGAAAATCCGCGACAGTCAATTTCACGTCGCGCACAGGAACTCCGCCTTTCGGAAACATCACTTCGCCGAATCTTGCATCTGGATTTGGGCATGCATCCGTACAAGATCCAGCTGACACAAGAGCTCAAAATAAACGACCATAGACAGCGCCGTATCTTCGCTGATTGGGCTTTAGAGCAGTTGGAAGTCGACCCCGATTTTGGTCGCAAAATCATCTTCAGCGATGAGGCACATTTTTGGTTAAATGGGAATGTCAACAAGCAGAATTGCCGTTATTGGGCCGAG
>CAXKVY010011621.1:0-23385 GCA_964058915.1 Tetropium fuscum
AACCTACAATCATTCTCAAGATACAAAACTGAAGAGTTTGTTGTTAGTTAGCCGACTTTCGTCAGAAGGTACTGAGGTCCCATACGGGAGGCAACCCAGCTAGTAGTTGTAAGGTTTTGGTGCAAAAACGAAGGTCCCATACGGGAGGCAACTAGCGTGTTCGCCCAGGCACGGGGGAAGTGTTAATAAATTCAACAAGGCGCAAACATTCATCATCTCATAAAATAAGCGGCCATTAGGTCACTGTTATAAGCAAAACCCACAAGTATGAAAAACCTACTCGTAGCCATGTATGAAACAAAAAGGTCAACAACATTACTTAGATCGAACTGAATAAAACAAAATAAAATAATCTTAAAACCAGAATGAGCTGAACACACTAAATAAACAAGTAAAATGTTCATAGTTTATGCATAACGTATCATAATTATTCATAGTTCAAAAACAAAATACAACACGGACAATTTTAATAAAATGATGACGGTAATTCTCGAGATAACAAATTTAATAATAAACATTACATATTAAGTATATTTACTAACCTGGGAAATTTGACGTCAAACACTAGTCACTTACACACACCAGAGACCAACTACCTGCTTCCTCATATGCAAACCCTCGTCTCCCTATATCCTGACTTATCTAAAACCCCCCCGCACCACGTCTTTCCTAGTGCGTGCTCACGACATCGCAATTTTATTAAATAAATAGGGGATAGGGTCCATTTCAATACACTATTTTGTGTAACTCGCATCCTTTTGCGAAACACGCTAGCGCTCTTTCCGCAGAAATCTACTCGTTACACAATAGTAGTTTTCCCAACTGGTTACATAAATAAAAAAAAAGCTATTCCAATTAAATTTAAACCATGGTGAGCTTACAGATGCAGAAAAGACACACATCGTAAATTATTTTAATGCTGGGTGGTCTTTAAGTGCTATTGCCAACCTTTTCAAATTAGCAAAAGTTGAATATTTAAATTGAAAAGAAAATGGTTGCAAGGAGAAACAATTTTATTGGAGATGAAGAAGAAACCCCTTTGATATGGCTGCAACAGCTTGTCATGGTACACAGTTTCCTGCTTCCTTGTGGACAGCTAAATTCAAAGAATTTCTGCATTTTTGAGGGTCAAACGGTTTAAATTAAATGTTCGAATTTCGGGGGCAGTGCGAAATAATTTTTAGTTTCCTGATTGAAAATAAATTGAGAACTGACTGTGAATTTATATCTTATATTGATGCCTTTAAATAACCTTACTTCTCAGTTTCGCACTAGAGAAACGAGATACTAAATCCTCGAAATTTGAATTATTTAAGTCACTCTCCATTGCAAATAGACCGAAATAATTAAAGCTCTCATGCGAACCTGAGGATCGAAGGTCATTTTTTATTCGCCTCAAACACACACACAGCCTTGGTAAGGTACATTCGAAGAGCAATGGATACATTTGGAAAAACATCCTCCACATTGCGACTCTTCAGGATATGAAACATTTTTTGAGGTGAAGGATGATGAATAACTGTCGTTGGTAGTTGTATCACTGGATGTAATATTCGTTTTCTAATACTCCTTAAAATGTAAGCGTTTGGAAGGAAATATCTCGTCCAAATCGGTATTTAACATTTTTCGCAGTTTTGCAGCTCTAATTTGGATATCAGTTGTCGAGTATTTAGAAAACATGGACATGTACATTTCAGAGCTACCTCTTTAATATCTGTAACCACAGACTGTAATTTTTTTACTTGGTTTACTCGTTGCACATTGTTCCCAAAAGGCGAAAGCCGAAGAAGCAATGACAATCACGACGTTGCCAAATATACAACACAAATAAATATTAAGTTAAATAATTCGAGATCGAGTCTAGACGTTATGAGTTAACGGCGTGGGCGTTGAGTTAAGCAAAAAGAAATAGAATTTATAGAATTTTTGCCGACCCTGAAATTTGCCGCTGGAAGCAGCTGCTTCCTCTGCTTCATGGGTAATCTGGCCCTGGCTAGACGCCGAATTAAGCATAACGTTATAAGTAATTACGCAGGTTCTAAAAAGCCTTGGCTATCTGAAGCCAGCAAGGCTGTTCTTTGCCAACAATTATGTTGACGGCGATGAAGATTTCTGGTCTAATGTCATTTTTCCAATGAAAAAATGTTCAAGTCATGCCACAATGTGTCACTTCGTGTGTGTAGACCAAGAAATTCGCGGTAAGAAGAAAGATATACCAAGCCAATTAATAGTAGAGGTCGTTATTCTGTTAATATATGGGCTTGGATAAGAGCGGCAAGTCCAGGAGTCTGCTGGCACATGGAAGGCTAAATGGTGAACATTATACACATTTGCTGCAAAACATAGTTACCATTGATGTATCTAGACAATTTCACCTTCCAACAAGTTCAATTCACAACTGCAGATTAGTGCGGGTCTGGTTCTTGGAAAACAACATTCAAGTTTTCATTCAAATCTCAGTCCAATTGAAAACATTTGAGGACGATTGGTCAAGAAAATTCATGTCAGAAATTTTTGCCTGCAATACAGGGAAGAACTTTTGTTGGCTGTTAGGAATGCTGGGTAATTCTGGATGCAGATTACTGTCGAAAGTTGATTCATTATATGCCAAGACAGTAGAATTAGTAATTGCTAGCAATAGAGCACCTCTTAAATATTGGTTTTAAAGTAAAATGTTAATTGATTTAATTCGTTTGTTTATTTTATGAGCTATATTTTAAAAATAAGAATTACACCCTGTTATGGCTTTATTGGAATATTTTTTCTACTACCAAATTGTATTCTAGACATAAAATTTAAAAAAATATTTGTAAGAGTCGTTTAGTTTCAACTGCTCCCTACTGTACTGAATGGTTGTGTTCTCTAAATACAAATACACCCATTGATTTGTTTTCTCACACTCTCAATTTAAAATATTCTCAGTCTATATAATTTAAATAAAAATACTCACTTATAAGATATCTGTTTGCATGTAATTCTTGGGGGATAACTCTGAAGTCAAGAAACCATGCCTCACCCCAGGCTAAAATAAATGAAGCTAGCACTAAAAGTACTTCAAAAATAGGTTGCTTTGAGGATGGCCACTGAAATTAAACTTCATCAAGATAGAATAACAAATAAAAATATGGACATTAAAAAAATAAATGTAAAGACAGTATAATTTCAAAAATCTGTACACATATGCGACCCGGTATCAATCCACTTTAAGGGCTGTGAGTTTCTGTATATTTCTGAATTGTATTTTTTTTAGGTTGCTATTATTAATCTACAAATTTTAATACATCGACAGACGCGTGCTTCAATTGTTATTAAACAAATAGTAAAAAACTACAATTTTTTTCTCATATCTTCACTTATAAGTTTTTTCGTAGTCGGATGGTAAAACCAGTCAATGATAATGTATTTGTTATTAAATTTCCTATCGATCTATGCAAATTAAATTATCGCAAAATTATTTTTCTCAAGTTAAACTGCAAAAAATCGCAAATTGTGTGTTCGTGAATTCAGTGTTTAGGCATCTGTAACTTTTACATTAGGTATATGTCAATAAATATACTTGACAATTTGAGATTTAGTAGCACATAAAGAGATCTTGAGCAATGCGAAAGGCATTTGCTGTAATATTTAAAAATTATGTACATATCAATACTTGGTTGTCTCTGTCAATACTACATTAAAAATACATTCAGCTATCCTAACCATAAAAATAAAGAGAGAACAAAAATTCAAAAAGTATGTTATAGAGTAAGAAAGGCTTCACTATTTTGGAATTTTTTTGTTTAATTTGATAAATATTTTTATAAAATCGATTTTGCAAAATAAGTTCAAATAAGTCAATTTTACAAATAATGAAATGAAAACAATTTCACGTTAAGAGCACTATACACCTACAGTTTTGCGGTTTTACAAATAGCACGAAATCTAATTGTAGATAGAATCTTGGAAACTTATTCTTTTTTTATCTTCCAAATATTTATAATTTTATTTAGTTTAAAACTGAATTTAATTTTTTTTAAAAGGTTTCCAAGATTTGTGTATTAATTCTAGAAATATATGTGCAAAAAGTAATTCACATAATATCAAAAAGTATTTCACCAAATTTTGGTGCGTGCGCCTCTTTTGAGAAATGAGTATTATGAGTAATTGGAAATAATTTATTACATTTTAATTAATGTGAGATCGGTAGGCCAAATCTACTTAATGCATCTTTCCTACAAAGATGCCTCATGTACCTATTTACAAATTTATACTTACGTCATAAAAAAATACTTTTGCTATTAGGAAACCACAAGTTGAGGCAGTCGATATCTAAAAAGCAAAATTCACACTAGAATACCGTTAGAGAATGTATTTGGTGTAAACTTACAGATATAACAATCCAATGATTTATATAGATCAGTGCATAAAAAAGCAATAATACCACAAACCTACAGAGAGCGGCTAATACTACATCAAATAAAGAGGTATGTATATTATAGTGAACTACCTGTTCACATAAAGCTTTTATAATATATTCACCATTCAACTAAAATAAATAAATAGATATAAAAATCACCTATGTATGCTCAATCATATATGTAGGGCATAGTGCCCCAAAATAGAGTACGAGATACACAATTTTCAATTGATTTTACATACGTAGGTACTAGTATTATGGTATGACAACAATTTCAATCCAAACTATAAGTACGGCTAAGAACTAACTATATCACACAGCACATTCTATTGCATTGTAACATTGATTTTAAAGCAAGTTCGAGAGACTTTAGCTTAATAAAGGGTGACAATTTCCAGGTGTTGTGTTTAAAGATTGAGGGCTATAAAACGAATAATGAGTTGACTGCTAGTTTTAAACTTCGTAGTGCTTGTAGTTTAGTGTTGACGATGTTTTATTTGCATGATTACTGGCATATATGTCTACTGATGGTTTGGTATTTACAATCTAAATCAATCTACTGATATTGCCTGTTTAAGTTTAAGTAACTCTGCTTCATGTCACTAATCTTTTATTAAAAGTTTTCAGATAATAATCATATTATATGAACAGCATCACGTCTATATCTATGTTATTGTTTAAATAAAACGTTGATGACTATGTGCCATTGCTATCCAGTTATCTGATTTGTTAAGAGCATTTTTACTAGCAACATTTAAACTAGTGTTAGTATGACTGTACCTACTCGCTATACTTTTTAGGTTTATAGTTTCCTTAATAATAAAATTCCTAAATAATATCAATATGTATATTTCATATTGCAGTTAAGTTTCTAATTATGAATACTATACTATTTATAGTTTCCTTAATAATAAAATTACTAAAATTATATTATCTACATACCATCACACATATTATCCACATCAGAGACGTAAAGAGTAAATCAAAAGTAACAAAAAGGCAAAAAAACCTTCTCACATTTGACATTCTTCCATTCAATCTCTGACCCGCAAGTAAATCCTCTGATATAATATAATCTCGTATTGAAGGTAATGTGTTGATACTATGTGAATTAGCTGCAACATTTGAAAATGAGTTTATATTATTTTCTACATTCCACATATTTTTATAGTTGTAACAAAAAAAATAAGCATTATTCGGTCCTTTAGTTACTGAACAAAATTTCCAAAGATAATAATTATATACTAAATATACTAATTATATACTAAATAAATATCAGAGTAATAAAATAAATAATAATTCACTTATAGAGGGGGGATGGTAAATTGTTTGTATTATTTTACTGTTAGTGTTTACTTACACATATCTACACAAGACTGAGTGTTTTGACTTTGTGGACTATTATTAGTATTTACTATGTATTCCGATGAAGACTGAGGTTCTTGATCAGGAGTCGTCATTATTATTTTATTTTTTGCTATCAAATAATCGAGATAAAACAAAGGATAACCTCCATCAATGTTTACAGCCTAGGTATATCTCGCGTAATCTATGTTATTAAAATGTATTCATATTATAAATATAGATGGATAAATATATTATCACAATACATTATAATGACTATTAGGTATACTATTTTTCTATCAACACTAAGAATAATTTAACTTAACAAATCAAGTTTACTACCAGACAATCGGTTACTTGTCACTTGTCAGTCACTTTTGTCAGCTTGTTAGTCGTGTCACGTGACGTGACCACAGCTTTAGATAACAATTTTCTGTGCTGTGACCACAGATCACACATGTGATCTGTAGCTGTGACCAAGAAGACTAGAACAAGGAGACCGAGCTGGCGTGTTTCGGGCGGCACAAAATACGTCGAAACGTTGACTGAAGTGTTTTAGGCCTTAGTCTTTCAATCAACGGTCGAATGATAAACCTTCCACTATTGCACCTTAAACTGAGAAAGCATATTGGCTGGGAAGGCACGAGGGCTGACGGAGACTCCCGAAGCTAGGTATGGCGCCGCTCACAGCGCTGCAAATCCCCTAGCAGATTTCGACGTCATCTGTGCCGTTATTATCGATATTAACCATATTAGCCACATGTTAAGGGCTCCCGTCACACATAACGGTGGTGGTACAGAGTCGGGATATATACATATTTGATGTGACGAGCCACATATATAACTAATTATATTCTAAGGCATGAGACACATATTTGTGGCGTCTATCTGAAGAGATTAAGTCAAAAGAAATTGAAAGAAAAAGCAATAGCTGCGGGATTAGAATGCGCAACTTTCGACAGAGTACCGTGACTGGGCTACTAGTCTAGGCCATAGATAAGACACGGAGTCTAGGCTACTGCACTACAAGCTACAAGGCTGATATATACTAGCATTGACTGCACTACAGCAAACGTTTAATTAACTAAATTTTTAACTACTTAAACGCATGCGAATGCGGGGTACGTGGAATATTTTATGGAACGAAAACAAGCACAAAACGATATGTGCAATTGTTTTTGTGGCTCACACACAGAATCGTCACATCACAGAATCGTGAGAGACACGTTTGTGACAAAATCTATCTGTCATCCATCTGTCACGCCTGTCACTGTCATGTGGTAATTGTAAAACGTAAATACGTATTAATTTAATAAATATATGTCTTGCAATATATATTTTAGGCATATATTATTATATAGAATACCCAATGCGAAGACATAAATAAATACCAGGATAAAATCATCTAAAATTAACAATGTCTGAGCCCAATAAACAGGGAGCCCAGCCTCCAAAAATCGGTCATTACATCTTAGGTGAAACTTTAGGTGTCGGTACGTTTGGTAAGGTCAAAATAGGAGAACATCAATTAACGAAGCATAAGGTAGCTGTTAAAATTTTAAACCGACAGAAAATCAAAAGCCTAGATGTTGTTGGAAAAATTAGACGGGAGATTCAAAACTTGAAGCTCTTTCGACACCCTCATATTATTAAGTTATACCAAGTGATAAGTACTCCTACTGATATTTTTATGATTATGGAGTATGTTTCTGGTGGTGAACTTTTCGATTATATAGTAAAACATGGGAAATTACAAGAACATGATGCAAGACGTTTTTTCCAGCAAATTATATCAGGGGTTGACTACTGTCATAGGCATATGATTGTACATCGTGATTTAAAACCAGAAAATTTGCTTTTGGACCATAATATGCACGTAAAAATTGCAGATTTTGGGTTGTCCAATATGATGATAGATGGTGAATTTTTAAGAACTAGTTGTGGTTCACCAAATTATGCTGCTCCTGAGGTAAGAATTGACACTTAAATAAATACCACATACATTATAACTCGTACATTAGAACTCCTGTGGTAAAGTCTAGCCAACTGATACCGGCTGCCATTCTCTTAGCAGCAACCAGCAAGTTGGATATTATGCCAACAAGGATGTAATAAGTGAGATTTATAGTTAGTTACAACATTTTCAATTTGAGTTAAGTTGTGTTTCAGGCTTTCTTGGCGCAATACCCAAACATTGTTTTAGTGTACTAAGGGTTAATTTTTTTATTCCTTTATGGGTCAAATTTATATAATATAACTTTATTAAGATTCAGCACATGTTGTTTTAATTTAAAGATATAGATATAGGCTAACTAAATAATAGTTCCTTTAATACAAAGGAGTAAATAAATCAAAAAATCTATTGATCTTTTATTTTTAGTACGTTGTAGTTAGTATTTTTAGGTTTAGTGTTAGTTTAGGTAAGTATGAGGTTGAATTAAATAGGGTTTTTGTGCTCCAGCCTTGGTTGCTAAGTTGACATGTTAAACCCCTAGCGGCTTCCTGAAGATTCACTGAGAATATTAGGTACTTAATACATACCTACTATATATTTTAGGTAATATCTGGAAAACTGTATGCTGGTCCTGAAGTAGATATCTGGTCCTGTGGTGTCATTCTGTATGCGTTACTATGTGGCACTTTACCATTTGACGATGAGCATGTTCCTACTTTGTTCCGGAAAATTAAGTCTGGAATATTTCCAATCCCAGAATATTTAAATAAATCTGTTGTGAGTTTGTTATGCCAAATGCTACAGATTGATCCAATGAAACGTGCTACAATAGAAGATATAAAAAAGCATGAGTGGTTTCAAAAAGACTGTCCAGCGTATTTGTTCCCATCTCCAGTGGAGCAGGATTCTTCAGTTATTGATATAGATGCAGTTAGAGAGGTAATTAATAATGATTGAAAGTTACAGAATATAATATTTTTGAATGACTTTGTTTGCTAGTCTCTATGAAGTAATTTTACAACACCAACCTCTTTTAACTTGTTGGCACTGTGTTAACGACATCGGATTCCGGATATCTAGAGAAATTCGATATAAAAACTGAAAATGAAGCATTTAAAAACAATACCAACAACAAAGCAAAACCAGTTGATTATATTTTTACATTATTTTGAATATTTAAGAAACTATAAAACTTATATTCACAAAACTTCAGTACACTATACAAAACAGTTCATATAGTAGATACGTTAAGAGATGGTCTAATTCAGAAGTTTAGTTGCTTGTAATCCACAAATAAAGTGAGCCGCCGATACCTTTAAATCCTATAGTAATATATAATTTCTATCAAATATTTTTGGAAGAAGATTATTTCAGGATATTATATACAAATGAGCTACTTATTTCATAGTTATGTTATGAATCATACTTTATATAATTGAGATTTTTCTAAATAATTGAATGGATGAAAATTTAATTATAAAAACATTCTTGAAAATGGGTTTGCCATTATTTCAATTGGAATCTGTTGAATATTGAATAATATGGTTAATTATTATATTAACTGTGGTTTTTAGGTCTGTGATAAATTTGGTGTGCAAGAAACAGAGGTTCATAGTGCTCTACTCAGTGGAGATCCCCACGATCAACTAGCTATTGCTTATCATTTAATTATCGATAACAAACGTATTGCTGACGAGGCTGCTAAAGCTGAAATAAAAGATTTTTATGTTGCTGGAAGTCCACCTCCTGTCAACCCAAGTACAAGCCCTGGTGATTTTGGATATAGTCCTATGAAACACCCTGAACGAATTACTCCATTAAGGCCGTGGCCAGCTGTTACAAACCACCCGGCATTGGTAGAAAAAGGAAGAGGTAATTTATATGTAAATATTTATCATGCAAAGTGACCTTTTTAGTGGTTACCTCACAGTCCCTATTACTACTTGACAACCGATGATACTTTTTTGGAGAGATTTACTTTGAACATAAGTGCTAACAAAATGCCTTCATTAAGATGACCTTACATAAAGCAATGTTCTGGCATTATCAGAAATATTTGAAACCTTTCAAACACTGGGTAGTTAATTAAAAATGTTATGGAATGTAATTATTAGAATTTAATTAATAATATTGACCTTTACAAAAATATTAGGGACTTACAGTAGTTCCTAAAAAATTGGTACTTATCCGTATCTGTATCTTGTTCTGTCATGTTTTCTAACTTGGAATTTTATTTTACTGTTGCTTTCCAAAATATTTCTGTGCTTATTTTATCTTAAAATATATTTGTTCTAAAATAGAGAGTATTATCAATAATCCTCTTCTTATTGATGAAAAGGACGACGATTTCTTAGGTTATGTTCACTGAAAAGGTTGACAGTTTACTTAATACGATATGAATAGAGGTAAGATACAGAAGCCTTAACGAAACGAAGCATGTAAGGTATCACGAAGGCCGTATCGATTCTGTACATGCGCAGTTCGATACGGACATGAATGAACTTTGTAGTACGCTTTAAGTCCCTATTAGGTAAATAAATAAATGGTATTATAACACATGCTCCAAGCAGGTAGTCTCGCCCAGGGTCGATGCATCGACAAAGCTGGCAAGCTAAGAAAGTTTACCGTTGCCAGAGGCTATAGTTCCGAGCAAGTGCATTAGAATAAAGAATCCAGCATACTGTTAGTTACCTATTATAATAATATCAATAATAATTTATTGATGCTGTATACAAGACATATTTACACAAGTTAAATTAAATTGAATTAAAATATTTCCTCTGATTGCCTCATTGTAACCACAATGGTTAGCCCATTTAGAAACTTCTTTTTATTATTCCAAAATCCCTATTGCACGGTAAAAACGAATGACCATGAACAGGAAAGTATTTGGTGGATTATTTCAAATCTTCCATTCATAGTCAGGTTTAAATAAAACTAATAATAGTATGATTTCGACCTCCACAGGCACTAAATACGTATAGCTCCGTTATATTTTCGCCAGTTTCTGAACTCCTTTTTGCATTGTGTATTTTTCCCCAAGTAATCTGGCTTTAATGCATATTTATTTTTATATTTTTCATAGTTTCGGACACCCTTTTTAAGTTTTGGTTCAACTGCTGCAGTCGATTCGTCACTGTTTGACTCACTGGTAGATATATTTTGTTTAGTCACACACGTTCTTTTAAAACCTTCGTTACAGGTTAAAGTGCAAGAAATAACTTAATAAGTAAACGCAATATTATTGACATCACAACGCGCACTCACAGGTCTGTGACTACGCAATATAGGTATATTATATAAAAGAAACATGTCGTGGACTTTTCCCTTTTATACAATCACTACTTATTTCTTGTAGTTTCAATACAGTAAACGTGACATGTTTCCTTTATAGACTCATCGGTTGGCGAACATTTAATTTAGGAAATGTATATAACAGTTTATTTTGACATAATATGTGACTTGTTCCCCTTTATACAACCACCGCTTCTTATATATATATATATATATATATATATATATATATATATATATATATATATATATATATATATATATATATATATATATATACATATATATATATATATATATATATATATATATATATATATATATATATATATATATATATATATATATATATATATATATATATATATATATATATATATATATATATATATATATTTTATTGTTCTTTTAACAAGAAATAAAGACATATTATTATTATTATTATTATTATTATACAGTATATCTTTGATAACAGTAATTGATAAACAGTTACTTTTATTTTGTTTCAGTTAAACGAGCTAAATGGCACTTAGGTATAAGATCGCAAAGCAAACCTAATGATATAATGATGGAGGTTTATAGGGCCATGAAAGCGCTTGATTATGAATGGAAAGTTATTAACCCATACCATGTCAGGGTAAGGCATAAGAACACTTTACACAACCGTTTTGTCATGATGTCTCTACAGCTATATCAAGTAAGTAAAATTATATCTATCAGAAATGTAACTGTTAGTATTTCCAGCAATTTATTTACTTGTAGAGATATATTAAATGGATCTTTGTTTGCTTCGGTCACCAAATTTTTGTTTATAGTGTAGATTTACCACTTTTCCCTACATACGGTACTGTAGTTGCCTCAGGTAGCTTCGAGTGGAGAATGTCGGTAATTTCAGGGGCCACGTGATTTATAGGAATAAAATCTTATCTGAAGTATGCTCTGATGGTCTTGTTTTATTAAATCTTGTATTCTTCTATACACTTATCCCTTTCTAACAGTAAGTATACTTGTGGATATATCTGTCCAGGAGTTATTCAGTCTTGCTCACATTCTATGGGCTCATGCGGGAAATATTTAGCGTGCTAAATGCGTTGTTCATGGAAATCGTAGGGCAACAAACGGTGATACTATTTTTGGGGAACCAACATGGCGGTGGACGGTATGGGGAATTGTGGGATGGTTTTATGTTTGGTTTCTTTGAAGGCTTCAGCTGTTCATGGTAGGACTGTTCATTAGTAGTTGAGATTAGTTACTGTATAATTAGGTGCATGAGAGTGCCT
The DNA here is from genome assembly GCA_964058915.1 of Tetropium fuscum. Lineage (NCBI taxonomy): Eukaryota > Metazoa > Arthropoda > Insecta > Coleoptera > Cerambycidae > Tetropium > Tetropium fuscum. The sequence goes on from CAXKVY010011621.1 coordinate 12,269, forward strand.
TTTATCTACGCGATTTGGCGGTCTTTTTACTTTCTACATAAATCTCCTTCCCATGGTTTAGATTTTTCGTTGCACGGACGGTGTTGCAATTTCTAGCACACATGGAGCAGATACTGAGAAACTTTTCTTGGTTTTCGGAAATTGTTTGCGAACATACGTTTTCGCAGAACGGGGTATCATTAAGCAGGACAGTAAGCAGGACTGAATTTAAAATGAAATAACAAGGTTTACCAAAAAAAGAAATGTATTCATACGGCTAATATTAACTGTATAAAATATATTTAGCATTATTATTAACAGTAAAAACTAACGTAATAAGTGAGAAAATATTTCCACTTCATTACAAGCTAGTAATTATATGAACAAATTAGTAGCTTTAGTGATTATAAACGTCATTTAATACTTGTTTTTCTAATACTGGCATCTTATTTTTATATTTTTGTAAAAATAAAATTTTATACATGTAAGATATATGTATGTAATATGTATGTTACATACGTATATATTTTACACGTTATTAATTGTATAACATGTTATACACGTATAGATAAATCATTTAATAACTGTTTGTTTATCTCATTTAATACTCTAATGAACCCTAGGAGACTCAATACTCATTTTTAAAAGTGTCTCATAGTGTTCTTAAACTGTTCTACTACATTAAGATGGCCATACAGCATAAATTAGGTTTTGGTGTACTTTCCTTGATCTCTTTTACTCGTTTCCATTTATCTTTGTTTATGAGCTATTTTGGACTTTTTCTAATGGCTAAAACACTAACATTATTGCTACAATGTCAATGTCTCTAAAAACAAACTGAGGTCTCCAATTTTGTTCCGTAGACTCACAGTGTTTTGATGTAACACTTTTATTTTTTGTCCTATTGACGTGTGTGTTACAGAGAATCAATCCTATTCATCATCATTTCGTGCCTTGCGTAAAGCAAAAATATTTAACTTAAAATAAATATCAAATTAATAGCTACTTATTAGCTATTCTATTCCCATTTCTTCCATGCCGTAATGGAAAATAGAAATATCCGCTAGTTATATTATATGTAAACTTATCATATCTATCATAAAAATGATTTGTAAACCCTAATAACTGGAACAAATAGTTATAAAACCAAACATTTATTTTTTTTAATATAGGGGATAAACTTCATTATAATACAGAAACAAATATCTATATATGTATAAAAAATACCAAAACATGTGAAAGGAAAACATACAAATTATAAATAATCAAAAAATAATAGATATAAAAACGTATCAAATAACAGAATATTTGTGAACTAAGTTAAATTTATATTGAACATAATACATAATGTAGGTATGTAGCATAATACATCATATTGATGATTTTCCTCAAATTCCGCATTATGCGAAATTTCGATAAACCGAAATCGGTCCGGTCCACATTATTTCGGATAATCGAGAATAAACTTTTTGTAATAGCAGTAGTCACTTTTGATATATCAAATGAATAAATTCATATGCATCTATCGACACATTACTTCAAAAATTTAAAGCCACAATTACATGAAACAAATAAAATCGTTCCTAAAACTCTCAGTTACTCGCCACTGGACTGATTTATTCGAATTGACATGTAATTATCTTAATTGTACTGTATTTTTTAGGTGGATTACAAAAGTTATCTGCTAGATTTTAAAAGCCTAAGTAATGAAGACATAGAATCCAACACTGGTATAGCTACTAATCTATTAGATGCTGTCCCTACTCCTGTTTTGTCAGGAGCAAATGCTACAAGTGCCATGCTTACAGGACATCATACAATGGAATTTTTTGAAATGTGTGCTGCGCTTATTATTCAGCTCGCTCGTTAAGTCTAATTTTATAAAATTATAATTCAAATAAACTTAGGTTTTATTTCAATAAATTTTGTAGATAAGGCATGGGAGGAAATGTATTCTAGATTTTTAATTGATCCTGGGTTTAATTGGGCTTCTTGCACTTTTGCTGAACATGTTTCATAATGTCCACAGTTGTTTTAATACTAAGTAGTACTATTAATGCTAGTTATATCTTTTAGCAGTTCTTAACAAGACAGTAAACTAGGGTGGTTAGAAATTGGTGAAACATTGAGGAAATAGTGCCATCTGTTACCTTGTGATATTCTAATTCAAAAATAATATTTATATGTGAATGATAATTGATTTCCTATAGTTTAAATAACACCGTTTGTGTTATTTGAGACACCTAATTTTTGGTCTTCTTAAAGATTATGCATAATACAATTCTCATGAATGTATAGATTTCAAAGGAAATAAATTGGTAGCAAAAATGTGTTATTAACGTTTTGAAGGTTTCCATGTCAAAACATTTTCAAATGTATTCATTACCATTACCATTTTTTAATTAGGTACAATATTTTAATTAATTTATAACATTGGATCTTTGTATTATCTATTCTTTTGACAAAATTTTTACAGACGGAAAAACTGAGTTATGTAAACATGTAAATAAAAATATCTTTAAAATTTAGAAATTATTATTGTAAAAGTCTGAATAAGAAATAATAAGCCGCAACTGATATCTTGAAAATATGAAATAGCTTTATCACATTTATTTCTGTATAAACTATTTCTTTAAAACTATTTTCCTACATAAATGAGACTGGTGAGATATCTTAGAATGACAGTAATATGGTTTTGGGTAAATACACTGTACTATTGAAAAGGTCGCCAAAGTGTTCCAATAAATATAATAGTAGGTAATAAATTTTTGTTTTCATTTTATATGTATTGTATACATTCAGTACAGCACAGCTTCCAAAACTCGAGACACAAGTCATGAAACTTTACGATTTATGAGTGGGAGACATTCATTCTACAAATATTTTATTTATAAATTCATGAGAAGTTCTGTATTATATCCACATTAGTATACCAAGGATGGAAAGGAATAATTATTATTCTCTCATTTTATTTCTCTGAAAATTAATTCGGAGACTGTATAGGTTTAAAGCATATACACATGTAATTATTTATAATAATTTCATGCCTCATACCTAACTAATAAGGCGGCTCTGATAAAATTGGAGAAGATCTTCCATTACTAAATGTAAATACCAAGGAATAGATTTACATAGACTTATTTGGCACTTCGAATTTTGAAACATACCTTTTATTGCACTTACACACATGTTTCTTTCTTTTACATCAGATATAACACACTGCATAATTTGTGAAATGATAATTAATTGCCAACATTGTGAGGACATCCGGCCTCTTTATCAAGACTAAATTTCAGGTAATTTGTAATAACCTACTTATACAAAATTTAGTGTTAACAATGACCACAAAGACCTTGGAAAAGTTGCGCATCAATTTTTTTAAATATTTTCGGTGTCCCCGTTAATACAAATTATTCATTATATTACATCTCCGTTAATACTCATATATTTCAAATTGACCCTGTATACAGATGAAGCTGTACAGTAAGATGTAGTGGCAGCCTATGTCGTCAAAATGTGCAATAGTTAGGTAAATTGGTAAAAATGAATTTAGTTCAGATGTATTATAGTCATTTTAAGAATTGTATTATTTTTTCGGGATCTTATTAAGGTCTAGTAATAGATGATATCTTCATAATCAGGTGCTGGTCTTAGTATACCAAAGCATTGTGTTGTACACGTTTATTAATGTCAATATCATCAGATTTTCTCATTTTATAGGTGCTTATATAATCCTTATTTCTATAACTATATCATGCCTTGCTCAAGTCTCTACTTAAGAGGAAGTCCCAGGTGGGGACCTAGAACGTAAATATAAAAGTCTAAATTAGCATACTGAATCCTATAAGTACTGCAAGGGATTTCAAGCTTATGTTAGTGAAAATAATAACTAGTACATGGTTTTGGAAATAAATGAGAGTGACCCACACAGCGTTTTAATGGCAATGCAACGTATGTGCTATATGTGGCATTTCTAAACTGAATTATTGAAATTACACTTAATGTTACAGCAACAGTAATATGTACAATAATAATATATTAATTTAACTACTTGGGTCACTGGAGTAACTAATGCGGCTAGGATGTATAAAATCAAGTTTACATGCTGATAGGAGTGTATAAAGTAGTAGGTACTTATTGTAGGAACACTATGTACTGTCCTTTTTCACTGGGCAATTTCAAGTAACGAAAACTTATTGAAAGAATAATGAAAATGTATAACCATAAATGTGCAGCGTACCAAAATTTATGGGGTCCTATTAGATTGATGGCCATATTTGCAGTTTGGGAAATTAGTACCTACACTTTTGGATTGAATTTATTATCTAGCTTGTAGATACCGATATTATTTGACTTAACAATTTCAGCGCGAGATGCTAGTATGGCCAACAATTGTATATCAATTCATCAGGACATTTCTCGTAAGGTTGCATTTGTTTATTCCTATTCTTTCAATGAACAGTTTAACCTTTACCTACTGTAATTTGCCCACTTTTATTTTATATATTTAAATCATGTATTAAGTTAAACCGTTGATTGAAGGCGGTTAACCCTGGATTGCCAATGCTATGTTGTAATACAATATTGCCAACGATACGTAATATTTACGTTATATTTATTGAATTATTTCTCTTTTGTCATTTATTTTACTGGATGCCTGCCCTAAATAGTATTTTTAATTAAAATTAACCTTATTTTATAAAAAAATTTATTAATTTACTATAATATATAAATGCAATAAAAATGTAGACATAATTTAAATTGGTGCTCACCACATACCATATAGAGCATTTGAAACAATATGTGGTATATGCTAACAAAATGTATAGGATGTCACTAAACACAATTACAAGCTTTGCATGATTGAGTTAGAAACAACAGCCTCTGCTTCTTAATTTAACTTAGAGGGTGGTGAAGGAACTCCTAGCGTCATATACAATTGAATACAAAATTGCCAGTGTCTAAACGAGAACAACACGTAAATTTTACAATCTAGGGTTGGCAATCTAGGGCTAAACTTATGAATAGTATTGAATGAAATTAAGATGTGTATGAATCAAGAAACAAAAAAAAATATATAAAAGAACTGTATTATATTGTAAAGCTACTGTATATAAAAAAAATATACCAATTAATTATCAGGTATCGTTTTATTTCCAATTATTAGTGAATTATAAATATAATTTTTGTTAATAAGAGGGTGCGTATATTTTTGAAGTAGCCAATCGTTTGATATGTAAACAAGTATCTTCAGTTTGGCATAAGTGGTTAACCTTTTTCAGGGATTTTGTTATTGATTATTAACGTTTAATGCCTTTTAATATTAAATAACAAAAATCTTCAATTCATTGCGTAGAGGAAATAAACAATTAATATTACAGTTTGTGTTTACAAATATTTATATGCTAATTATTTGCTAAGTTATATAGCCACAAACAATATACTTCTCTATTATACTATGTCTACAGTTTTCACATTTTAACACCCACTATTTGTGTGTATCGGACAATCGCAGCCATCGGACTTTTCCATCTTCGGACTTGTCTTATTCTACATCTCTAGTATAGTCTATTTTATGGCCCAACTCATGAGGTTTCCCTCATTTGAGCACTGTATCTGGTGGTCAGTTAGGATTTACCGATTAAGTCATTCCTGAACGTAAATGCGGCTAGGAAAAATAATATGCCAGCCCAGTCTCCCGAAGAAGTCACAGACGCCAACGTCTGGGCTAACCATAGTCTTTGAAATTAGTGGGAAAGGCGGTAGTTATTATCACTTTTTAAAATACTGTGTATTTACATTGACTAAGGTAACTGTACCGTATTGTTTTTGCATTGCATATTAAAAAAATTAAATAAACACTGGTATGGAATGAAGTTCAAGTTGACTATCTATTCCTGTAAAACTGTCTCTTCTGGTAATATTCTTGGCAATTTCTTTAGCATAAATATATTTTTTGACGGTGAAATCTAATCGACATGGCTCTCAAACTTTAGCTTGGAATCTAAATAAATACCTAGAAATTTAACCTATCACCGGAACTAGCCCAGTCCTCAAATTATCTGAGACTAAAGGAATATTTGCAGTTTTAGATTCATTTAGAGACATTTTATTAGGCAGAAACCAGTTTTTCAATTTTGTTGTATTTTCTTTCACGAGCAATTTTAATTTATTATACTCTACATCCACATTTACCAATGTTGTATCATCCGCAAATACAATGTCTATTTTTGGGAACGAAAGTACTCATATCATTGAGATAACTATTAAAAATAATAGGGGCATCAATATAGAGCCTTGAGGAACTCCATGCTGCCCATTTCGAATTTCGATTATTTTCATGTAAAATGTTTTCATGTAAAATATTTTCATGTTTTCTTTCAGACAAGTAGCTAGTAATTAAATTCAGGCCGTTTTCCCCGACGCCATAAAATGATAGCTTTTTTATTAAGATCGAATATGAAACACAGTCTAAAGCTTTCGAAAGGGCACAAAAAGTGGATTGAACGGAGTCCCTTTTTCAAAGAACTCTGTTATAGATTCCAATAGCTCTTCGATTGCTGATACAGTAGATTTTTCTAACCAAAAACCAAACTGACTTGTGAATAAATTGTTGCCTTCAAAGTATTCATGCATATAGTTTTTTCATGACATAAACCGGGAATCAAAGTTATAGGGCAGTAGTCATGCATATCTGCTTTTGAACCCTTTTTCTCTCATATCAGATTAATCCAATTCAATGATAGCTTATCTTCAGTAAGGTACTTGCACTGATGTTTTCTGTCATTTGATGTTCACTGATGTTTTTCTGTCTTACAAATGAGATGTACAGATGGAACATTGTCGTTATACGAGAGCGTAGAATTAACACATTGCCTGTCATATTGAACATATATGCCTGACAGTAGTATTTACGTAGGCACCATATTGACCGTATATGTCCTACACGAGGCTGCGTTGGCACAATGAGAGCGATGGTACATAGGATTTTACATTGTAGGTTTATAGCGTGGCCTATGAGATCACTGATGAATTTAACCTGATCAGATTGGTGAAATAATTCTTTTTTTTTTATAAACTAAAGCTGTCATAAAATACGAAATACATAGCAACAATGAGTCAATTACATTTATGTTTTTCACCAGAGCACTTCAACCATATGCAAATGGTTGAATTGTGCAATCAACACTAAACCTTAAAAACCCATTCTGACTTTTTTCTAGCACTTAGTCTTCCTTTGGATTCTCTCAACTTCCCATAGCATGTTCTACTTACTTTTGTATTATTTTCATCACGTAACAGACTGGCACACACATATGTCTAACATGGCCTACTAAGATCGTGTTCTGGCTAACAGTTTTTGCAACAAAAAAATCAAAATTTAGGTAATAGAAATAAATAAATACTTATTTTAGTAAAATCAGTTGTTGTGTCAATTAAATATGGCGTGGCCCCACCACGATTTTCATTGAAGACAAGCGTGGCGGCCAATCTGCTGTCTAACTTTTTAGTTGTGAAATGGAAGCAACACAAAAAAATTACCTATTTGAAGCAAAAAAACAAATATTAGGTAATAGAAATAAATAAATACTTATTTTAGTAAAATCAGTTGATGTTTTAATTAAACATGGCGTTGCCGGCCACAATTTTCATTGAAGAAAGCTTAAAATTATTTTTGTTGTCATAGGACAACATAGGCACATTTTGTTGTCATAGGCACATTGATTAGTGCACAGCAACCATGAAATGGGGGCAGTTTATGTTATCCAGCAAACTAACAGCCATAAAAAATATGTACAAATAAAGCATATATATATATATATATATATATATATATATATATATATATATATATATATATATATATATATATATATATATATATATATATATATATATAAATAAATAAAATCTATAAATAAATAAAAACCCATATTCTCAGTAATATAAAATTTATTTCTTTTTCCTTCTTTCATTTAACATGTCTACAACACGTGGCAGCTCCTTTAATAACTCCTCAGCGCTTAAGTTAAAGTCGTTCTCTGCCCAATAATGTTTTAATTCAGTCATAACAAAACCCATAAACCGTCCACTTTCTACACCGTTTTCCTTTAACATATTGCCGCTGACAGGAAACCTTGGAATTTCCCAATTTATAAATTCTTCTAAATGTGCAGAATTATTGTATTTCAATACCTCAATTGCCATTTTCTTCGTGTCAATTGGTTTAGACTTTGATTTTAAAACCAGCTGTTGAAGAGGCATTAAAGGCTTGGGATGTAATGTTGGTTCTCTATTTTCAACCACAAATATTGCTAAGTCTCTTTCGAAAGCTGATAATTTTAATCTAGCATTAAGAGCAATAGCATCTTCTTTACTATATAGTAATGATGATAGTAATGTTATCGAATGCAAACCAAGGTATCCGCTCTGTGTCCAAACTCGTTTGAGTTCTGCTGTATTAGCATTTTCTGGTAAACCTAAAAAGAAACAGTCAAATCTGAGATATATTTTTCAAGTTAGCTCTGACTATCAAATGTTTGCACAACCTAAACTCATCAAACTTTCATCGTGACGGCACGCGAGGCACTCCTTCGAGATTTTCATGTTTTCATGGTAATTTTGAAAATGGTATATGGGCATGTTTGACGTTTCAGAAACGGTTGCAAACATTGTTTGAATTTGAATTAGTAGGAACTTAAGTACGTCTGTAAAATAAAATTTTCTAGCTATGTAAATAAGACACTGCACTTCAAAGGGAAGTTCATTAAATTCATATTAATGAAGCAAGCTGTTTTATACGGTAAAGATCAACACGTGTGTACCAATATAATACCTATATTATGATAAAGTACCTAATGAGTCAGTGTTACCAATAGAGTATCTGGAGATTTCTAACTCAGAAATTCAAGGCAGTTACGGAAGGGCAGAGAAAGATGTGGTGGAGCCTGCCTACTACTTTTTTGTTCAACATACTGCGGATGAAAGTAAATTTCTCTTACCAATATCTGTTTGCACTGTATATAAGTATAAGAATCAGAACTGAACTGAACTGAAGTAGAACCAGAACTGATGTAAAACGATAAACTATACATAATCTCTTACCTATGAAAGATGCTATATCATTTTCCACAATAGTGAGCATTAGTTCTCCAGCATAATTGCCATCCAAAATTTTTTTTAGTTCCACCCAAATTCTTTCTCCCGATATGCCTTCTAAACCAGCAGCATTGTCTCGAATAGCCTTCAAAGTCTCCTCATCATGATTATTTGGTTCCCTCGCTATTCTTCCATAAAATCTAAAAAAAGTTGTGGATCTGTATCTTATTTGTCCTGTGGTAAATATCTAACTATCTGACAGTTATATACTTAATATATATTATAGGAACCTAAAATATCTTAGAATCCTTAGGAAGTCTTCATGAATTCTCATAACAGCATCTCCAACAAAAGCTACTCTAAGCCTTTTTAAATCTTCGTAACCATAAAAATAATCGTAAACAGATCCATCAATGCCCAAAAACATTGAATTTATCGTCAAGTCACGTCTAAGTGCATCCAGCATCCAATCAGTTGTAAATTGTACCTCAGCATGTCTTCCATCAGTTACAACATCAATCCGTAAAGTTGTTACCTCAAAATTTTGTTTATCATTTATCCTTGGTGTAATTGTACCATGCTTTTCGCCGTTCATATTTATTAGTCTCACATTTTCTGCTATAAACATGTCTTTCATCTGTGTCGGAGTAGCAGTAGTGGCAAAATCCAAATCTGAAGGTCTTTTACCCATAAGTAGATCCCTAACGGCACCACCTGCAATACGTACTTCATATCCGTACTCTTTGAACAGCGAAACTAGAGTATTTAATTCCTCATTGAATATCGATTTAAACTCTATAGAATCTAACTTCATTATCACAGGATTTTCTCTCGCCTTTGGAAGTGTCATTTTTCTTAAAAAATTTATTCTTTCACAGGGCGTAAGGTTAGTTAACTGAAAATATGTAAATTTAAATTTACACTTGTCCGGTAAGAACTAGGTATTATTTTACTAACATTACAAGTGGAGAACTGTCTAAACAAATAAGTACATCCATTTAATGTAAATTTACTACGGAAAATCATTTTACATTAAATTTCTAACATTTCTACTTATTAAGGTTAGAATGTTCATAGAAAAAGGATAGAATCTGTTTTCTGTGAGAGTGTTAGAGATTCCCAGTGTTACCACTACCAAATATTTTCTTTTTTGGCAGAAAACTGTCAAAATACGGTCACAGAATAACACAGGGGCGGACGGGAATCTATAAATCAAGCTTTACGTCTTCATATTTTAAATGGTGTCTGTCATTGTTTTAATTATAACATTTGTTTAAATTTATAGGTAAAAAAAATTGATTATATTTATAGGTAACGAATCAATATGCTGAATGAGCAAACAAATCTGCTTGAGTAGTAAGTCTATGAGGAACACTAATATTATATTACGAAAGCATTGCTATTTGCAATGAGAACAAACTGATCGATATATCTTCAATTTTATGGTTTTCTATATTGTAGGTATTGAAAGTATAAAAAGAAAATCCCTATATAAATGTAGATGATTCTATTATGACAATTCGTATCTGATATACATATAATTCAATGGATGCAGAAGTAATGAAATAAGTATTTTATTGATTAATAAAAGATATAAAATAATTCACATATAAGAATGTAAAAATTAATCCTCGTAGAACTTCGGTAATTCATTTCCTAAGATGACTCTACGCTCAACTCCTGCCTCTGTAATAATACCTAATCGAATAATTCCTCCTGATGAACCATCACGAGACATTGCAAGTGCCAAAGCTAAAAACCAATACAAAAATAATGAAAATCTATAAAAATTCAACTGCTGAATTTAGCAGAAAATATTATTTTCTACTCACTATTTGTAACAAATTTAACACATTCATCCTTGGTCATATTTTTCTTATAGTTAGCATCTACGTAACCATAAACATAACTTGAACCAGAACCACCAATAGAAACAGGCTGTCTGACGCACATTCCACCGATAGGAACAGAGTAAATCTGACCTCCCTTGAGTTTGTCCCATCCAGCGACCAATATACCTGCCATAAGAGAATCCCGAT
>CAXKVY010011622.1:0-12523 GCA_964058915.1 Tetropium fuscum
TAGAACAGTTAGTTGAGGTAGAAAACAGGCTAGAATTAAACAACGAAGATAAAGAAGAAATTGAACTTGAAATTGATAAAGAAAAATATACATTTAATAATTTTCAAACTTTAAATATTAAAGATTTTACTGGTATTAAAACTGATACAGATAAATCAATGTTAAAAATCGCCATTAAGAATAAGAATATGCTTGTGAAAAAATCTACTCTTTGTTGGTTATTTTTTTGCAAAACTAATAGACTATCGAGCGATAGATTACTTAGATTTAAGAATACACATTCTCGAAAAAAAATAGCAAAAAAGGTAAAAAAGAAACCACTAGTCCAAGAGTACGACTCTGATACTTCGGTAAGCGAAACCTGTTCAACTCAAAGTGAGTTTCAATGCGAAGTTTTTTCTGAAGAATCTGATGATGAACTAGAAGACCTACAGTCCGAAATTATTTCTAAAAAAGTCCAGATTGACATAGAAAATTATTACGCCGTCTGCTACAGCAGCAGTTGGTATATTGGAAGGGTCATAGAGAAGGTGAATACTGACCGAGATACTAACACGTACAAAATAAAATTTCTTAAATTAGAATTAGATAGTTATGTTTGGCCAAAAGAGGCAGATATTCAAGATGTTGCGGAAACCTTCATATTTTATGGACCATTACATCTCTTTGGAAATGGACCTTTTACAATAAAAAGATACGAAAAGAATCAAATAGAAAAACAATTCAAAATTGAAAGAAGGAAACTAAAAGACCTGCTATAGCTTCTAGATTTTGGTTTGGGTTGGTAAGTTTATTTGTTTATTTTACCCGTGGTTTTATTCAATTAATTTCTGTTCATGTTTTCAGAATTCGCCTAAAAACCTCAGCTAGACCTTCAACTTCGTTTAAAAAATCATAAAAAAAATCCTGGTACATTTTTTAAATAAATCGTAATCACATCGTGAATATTAATTTTAATTAGTCCCTGCAATCCCGCCGCAATCCCCGCAATCCTACCGCAATCCCCACAATATTTTGCAATCCTACCGCAATCCCCGCAGTCCCGCCGCAATCCCCGCTTCAATCCTCGCAATCCAATGATTTCCGCAATACTGTCACGTTTTTTACCCAGTGGTTACCCCCTCGTTACAGATATTAGCTGTCTTAAATATAACTCATCAGGGATAATTCAATACAAGCTTAATTACAGTGATGAATGGATGGCACTGCCTAAAAGAAGAAACGAAAATAATCATAACGCACTAGATATACCCAGTCTGTACAAGGAACCCTTAAAAATCGATAAAAAAAAGTTTGACAATTTGCAAGCATTAAAAGGTATTCTTGAAAAAGACTACCATCCATTCGCTGACCAATTGCCACACAAGAATTCATAGTTCTCCATTATTCATTTAAAAAAAAATACAACAATCATCCAAATATTTGTAATATTATTTTTTTAATTCAATAATAAGTTCTGTTAGTTTTAGTTAAGTTTTTAAATACACCTTATGTAGACAATTTTGAAATAAACGCCTTCTTTATCTATGTTTTGCTTATACTTCATACATATTTAAAACTCGTAAGTCTAAAAATTTAGGCACTTTTCCATTTCAAAACCTCGTAAGTCATATAATAAAAAAACGATTTTTTTTTCTCTAAAATTCGTCATTCTATACCACCAGAAAGTTATATTATGTATACCAACTTAACTTGTTCGGGAAATTGCTGTATTCCATAAAACGAAATAGTTTTTATGATGCTCTCCTGTAAAATTATCCAAATTTGACTTACTAGGTTTTAAAATTAGGCCGACGATGTGTGTATATATTTATGTATATATACATATTTTTGCAAACCCCGACGCTCCCTTTCATTTTAACGGTCAATCTGGTAAAAACTCCAGTGGTTACAGGATTTTCAATCCACATACATATAGGTATATACATAGTGTTAATTATAATTAAACTGTAAATAATTAAGAGACAGTTATTTTATACACATCGACGAAAACAATTAAACCACATAGCTGCATACCCATTACTTTTCATTATCTATTAGATCGCCTTATCTATTATTTTATGGCCGAAATAATTATGGAAAATAATACATAAACACTGAAGTTTTTATTTATTTAATTCAATCTCCTAAATTTAAAATTATTAACTACTCCTACATACATGTATTTGTTTTACTGATTGCCTGAATACAATTATTTATTTCTCCCCTGTTTTTACTGGGTCTATCGTAAGCACCTAATTCAATATTTATATCGATGTTCTATTATCAAATATGCTAATATAAAACCTAACTTCAATTATTAAAATCTAACACTCTTAGCAAAAACATTTCATAAAATGAAGGTATGACAACTATGGTGGATAACCAAAAAGAGTGATTCTGAAATAATTTTTTTTTTGGCTGATGAACAAATCCGTAGATGGTGGTTCTGTCCGTCTGTCATAAAACCATCGATATACCCAAGTACCTAGGTAATGTTAGTGAGAGTAACAAAATGCATCAAGTAACAAAGTAAAATCGATAAAACAAAAGATAACTAATTCATAACAAGCCTTTGGCGGCAACACTATACCTTAATATTCGACTAATAATGTGCCTATGGTGGCAAAGTTATGGATATTATAGCTACACATTAGCTACCTTATCAGTCACTTAGGGGGCTTCGTTGAGCGTGTCTTGGTAGCTGGTAACGAGCACAGACAGGTGACAAGTGTCTTGTTAGGTATCAAGATCAACGGCTACAGGTGATCGGTGGTTATCAAAGAGATGCTCCAGGACGAAATCGGACACTCTTCGTAGGTGACGACCATTTAACGGAGACAGCCTCAAATAAGTAGCGGGTGCAGACAATCGTACGCCATGAATTAAAAGCCCTGTATAGAAATACGGCTGTAATATCTATATGGTTCGAGATAGCTATGTACTGTGCAACCTAGGCACAGCCACAGCTACACAGTGTTTGTAATATAACACTGTTTGTAGTAAGGAATAATTGTTACAAGAAAATAATAATAAAAGAAACTTTACCTTTTTACTTTACTTAAAAAAGAAGAATTTTGGCCTCTACCAAACTATGGCACTGGATGTCCACTCATTGAGGGGCAACATAATATGATGAGGCATGCAGTAAGCGCCTTATCTCCCAAAATCTCTACACTGAATAATGCTCTTCCATATAATAAATAACACCATCCAACGGACACACAGAACTGTACAATTCTTTGTATTGGCTTTAATAATGAATATATCAACGGATGATTATAGAATATCACAAAAATGATTCAAAGCTTTCACATCGGCGTTACAGCAAAATAGCAAAGTACGCAAAAAAGAACTCGAACTCGAGCCCACTGTGCCCAGACCCCGGACGGAAACTCTGTGACAGAATTTGACAGAACGGCTCTGACAAAACCCAGTGCCGACAGTACTACCAACTTCGATTGAACGGCATAGAGCATGTGCGCGTGACACCTTTCAAGGTCTTTCAGCTTGGAGTATAAACAAGCCGTGTGCCGTGTTCTGTTTACGTGAAAAACAAGCATTTTCTGGAAGAGTTTATTATTTTAAACAAATAAAAATGTCATTTTGTATGGTGGTGGACTGTGGCAGTGTATACCTGAGGGATGTTGGAGTTCATTTCTATAGAATACCTGCAGACAGACAATAAAGGCAAAAGGCAGGAGTTAAATGTTCGAAGAAGGCAGTTGTGGATTGCAGCATTGAGAAGAGATGATTTGACAGAATCGAAATTAAAATATGGTAGAATATGTTCAAAACATTTTATATCAGGTGAGTTATGTATAATAAATCATAAGTACCTATACTTATCTTATGAATTTAAATTTGCAACAGGAAAACCTTCACATATAAAAGATGAAACCAATCCGGACTGGGTTCCCTCTTTAAATATGGGGTACAAGCAAAAAAGTGCAACTGCCTCAGCCCAGAAACGCACTGAACGTTATGCAAAACGTCTTAAAAGAACTGAGTTATGTATAATAAATCATAAGTACCTATACTTATCTTATGAATTTAAATTTGCAACAGGAAAACCTTCACATATAAAAGATGAAACCAATCCGGACTGGGTTCCCTCTTTAAATATGGGGTACAAGCAAAAAAGTGCAACTGCCTCAGCCCAGAAACGCACTGAACGTTATGCAAAACGTCTTAAAAGAACTGAGGTTAGTAGATTTTTAAACTACATGGGTAGATTTGCAAGTAGATATTTTATGTACTTGGTATTTGAAATAATCATAATTATTTGTGTTCTACTTACTTACCTATACATAGATCTCGCAATTATTTTTAGGCAGATAACATACCAGAACCCTCACCAGAAATTGAGATGGAGGATGAGGAAGTTCCTGAACAGGAAGACCTAACTGTGGAGGATATGCAGCTAGCTCTTCGCAATTGCAATGAAGAAATTTATAAATTGCGAGAAAAACTGTCTGTTTCAGATGGATATTAACTATTTTAAAAGCAGTGATAGCAACACATTGTATTACACTGGTTTACCAACGTTTACCCATTTAAATGCGATATATGACCTGGTGAAAGGTTATATGGCAGAGACATCGCAAGCACCGTTGAATAAATTTAGTCAACTAATTTTGACCCTAATTAAGCTGCGGTTGAATCTGCCCTTTAGAGATCTGGCAAACAGATTTAACTGCCATTACACCTCTGCAGGAAGAATTTTCCGAAGAACATTGGAAATACTATACTCATGTTTAAAAGTTAGTGATTTTTTTTAAAAGTACTTGCGTATAACGATCAACAAGAATGTATTTTAAGGTTTTTAATATTTTGTTGTCATGTTTCAGAGTTTAATTATTTGGCCTGCCAAAGAAGATCTCCTGATAAACATGCCCCAATGCTTCCAGGACAATTTTGGAATGAGAGCAACAGTTGTAATCGACTGTTTCGAGGTGTTCATTGAACGACCATCTAATATCAACGCAGCTGCTCGGACGTGGTCAAATTATAAACACCACCATACCGTCAAATTCTTGATAGGAGTTACCCCACAGGGTGCAATATGTTATATATCAAATGCCTATGGTGGTAGGGCCAGCGATAAATTTATAACCGAAGACTTGGTTTCTTAGATAAACTCCAACAACGGGACTTAGTTATCGCTGACAAGGGTTTTTTAATCAGCGATTCTGTCAACATGTGTGTTGCTGAAGTTGTGACGCCAGCTTTCCTTAAAGGGAAAAAACAATTATCTGCCAAGGAAGTAGAGACTACTCGCAAGACTGCAAATGTCAGGATCCACATAGAAAGAATAATTGGTATGCTTCGTCAAAAATTCAATATTTTTAGTGACACTTTACCATTAGATACTCTAAAACAAAAAAGCAATGAATTTATGTTGATAGACAAAATGGTCGTGGTATGCTGTTGTCTGATAAACCTTATGCCACCAATTATTCCATTAGATTGAGTGCAAGCATATAATTGTTATGTAGTTGTAAGTCAATAAATAATTTATATATAATTGTGTAGTCGAATTATTAATAATTGCTTTTCAACCCATAACCCCATGTTACTCATAACGTATAACATTGTATCATCATCATGTAGCTGTTCATAATAAAACAGGTGTCGGTGTTATTTTACTCCATTTGGAGACATGAGTTATTATATGACCCGGCACAACAGCCTGAAAAGTAATCTTGAAACAAATGAAAATTGAGAAAAAAAATTCATATTAATCTTTATTAAACAAGATGTGCAAAATTACAGTACAAAAAAAGAAAGCAATATATATATATATATATATATATATATATATATATATATATATATATATATATATATATATATATATATATATATATATATATATATATATATATATATATATATATATATCTATATATATATATATCTATATATATATATATATATACATATATATATATATATATATATATATATATATATATATATATATATATATATATATATATATCTATATATATATATATCTATATATATATATATCTATATATATATATATATATATATATATATATCTATATATATATATATATATATATATATATATATATATATATATATATATATATATATATATATATATATATATATATATATATATATATATATATATATATATCTATATATATATATATATATATATCTATATATATATATATATATATATATATATATATATCTATAAATATATATATATATATATATATATATATATATATATATATATATATATATATATATATATATATATATATATATATATATATATATATATATATATATATATCTATATATATATATATATCTATATATATATATATATATATATATCTATATATATATATATATATATATATATATATATATATATATATATATATATATATATATATATATATATATATATATATATATATATATATATATATATATATATATATATATATATATATATATATATATATATATATATTGTTGTGTGATCATAAAAAATGCTCACAAGCATAATTTTTTTTGCATTAATTTTGATAGACAGATCAGATTGCTTGGAAATATGACACTAATTTTTGACGTATTGGGGATATTTGTCGTTTTGATCATAAAAAAGTTTGAGTTTCATTATTAACTTCCTAATCTTCCCACACCCCAGTAATTCCCATTAGTTCCAGCAAGAGTTGCCGATAGCAATTAAAGGTAAGACCTTCACTATCTTTTTTTTGTTACTGCTACCGTTACTTCATTAATAAGGCCCTCGAGCCCTCACCCTTTAGTCAAGTGCTCCCCTGACTGGACCAGGCCCAGTGACCTGTAATATCACTGGTGGTGCCCTATTTACTATACTTTTAATAACTTGCTTGTCATTAAGACACTAACCTTGCAGTTTATTTTTGGACGTTTCGGAAAAAGGGGCAAAAAGGATTTTATTTTTATACTTCAAAGAACGGCCCAAAAACATGGCGCCCAACGTGGGGCCTTAAGTACTAGCAGTGACGGTAGTATTAGACATTTATTTGTGAAAATTTTCAGTATATATGTGTAGGAAATGTTATAATATATTATTAGGAAATTAAGTTTCAGCTGTCACAGGAGAATCGCTGCCAGAATTTTTAATTTTAGATTAGTAACTTCTTTCAGCTAATTAACTGCTTTTATTCAGCTTATTAATTCATGTTTCATGACTTGCATTTCAGCACAATTTTTTTATGAGAAGCTAGGGGAACCGCTGCCCAAATTTTTCACTTTTTTTTTTTGAAAATATACGTTTCACCAAGCTATTTTACGTTTTGCTACGGTCCCCCCTGGCCAAATTATTTTTGGGCTGTACGACAAGCAACACCTCAGATTTTTTCCAATAAATTTGGAACATACTAGGTAAACCCCTGGCCGATTTTATTTTGACATACATATACTCTGAATAGTTCACAAGTATTCGTATTGTAATCTGGTGGGAATAATATATGATTCATATAGGATTCCTAAAGGACCCGAATAAGATCTTTTCTGAAGGTACTGGTATAGCGTGTATATAATAACCTTGCTGGTGCTAATAAGGAAATCCTACAAAGCACTACGGTTCGACAAAAAATTAAGTTAATGAGTAATTAACACATCGCAATTAAAACAAAATTCGTTACTAAAATTTTACAGTCAATAATAATAACTTTTCTCTTGCTTTTAAAAATAAAATCATTAATTTCAAGTCAGTGGCGTGCCACAAAATTTTACTTACCTAAATCAAATATTTTTTTAAATTTTTCATTTAAACAAAAGTCAGTAGCGTAACGTTAATTAAATAATATATCTTCAAAAATGTCTTACAAAAGACAACAACTACCCGATGACGAAAATGCGGGCCCTTCCAATAACTTAACATCGATGGTACCTAAGGAATATGAAAATTCAAACGGAAATCGTAACCAGCAGTCAATAATAGGTCAACAAGAAGTCAGAATATCAAATCCATTACACACCCCTACTGCACCGGAGGTAAGGGGACTGGCGCAACGACTGCGATCGCGATTGTCAAAACAACAAATCGTAATCGAAGAAGATAAATCTCCATACATGATAGAAAGACCAATAAGTCCTACTCACGTCTACCCTCAAGAAACTCGGGGGCGTGCGGACATAAACCAAATTTTACCAGGGGTACCTCCTGGGACGAATGCCACCACCGGCATGGTAATAACGGTTTCTGCCGGCGCTGTCGAGACATCTCTGAAATTAATGGCCGATGTGCTGACCGAACAGCACAGAGTCTTAACAAGTCTACACACGGAACAAACGCCACGTAAAACTGTCATCCTACCCACCTTTGAGGGGCTAGAGTTCGAGGATCCGAATCACTTCCTACATAAATTGGAACATTACTTCTTAATAAAAAAAATACATGATAATGAAGAAAAAGTAGAAACCTTCGTGGAACAGACCAAAGGCGGCGTTAGGAGATGGGCCGAAGGCTACCTCTGGGTAGGTGAAACTTATGAGTCATTGGTCCGAAAATTCCTGGACAAGTACCATTCAGAGGAACTAATTACTGACATGGTAGCTAAACTATACGGAGAATATCAGAAATACAACGAGTCCGTTGAAGATTTCATTATCAATAAAAGGAGGATGTTCGCCAGATTCGACTCCAATAAGTCAGAAGAGGCGAATATTAGAACTATAGTCAACCGACTTAGGGCGGACATCTCGATGCATTTACGGAATCCTTCACCACCCACTATTGAGTACTTAACAAAAAAGGCTGTCGAAGTGGAGAAAGATATACTACGTAACCAAGCCAAAATGGCACCTACACGACCACCCACAGTAAATACTAATAACAATACGTATAATCCAAGGCCCATTATGACTCGTAACTCGAATAGCAACAATGTTAATTTTCCTCGGCCATCTACGTCTACCCAAAATCCAATGATGCAGTACAGAACTAACGAACCTCCATCACCTTGTCAATTCTGTGGAGCTAACCACTTTCATAATCAATGCCCCCAGAATCCTTATTTTGCCAGAAGGGCCGGCCGAGAAGATGTGCCTCGTCAGCCGGCCCGCTACGAAAACCCCTTCCTGCAGAACAGATCCGAAGCTGTGACAGCACGCGTCCCACCAACCCCACCACGTCCGAACGGACAGTCACAAGTACCTCGCCAATAGAGTCAGCTCTTCCTATAATCAGTCGGGAGGAAGAAGAAGTATCCAATAACATTCAAATAATTCCGACTATTTATACCACACAAGACCGAACAGGAAAGTATTACCCCAGAATCCTATCTAAACTTGGTAACGTTGAAATACCTACGCTACTAGACACTGGAGCAGGATGCTGCCTAGTCAACGTTAAATACGGTCATTTAATCATCGATATACAGCCAGACAACGTAATATTTAAAGCAGCATTCGGTAATCATACAATAAAAACCATCGGAAAGGCCAAGATACCAATCACTTTGGGAGACGTGACATACAACGTGGAAATGCACGTCATAGAAGGCCTAAACGAAGACTTAATTCTTGGATCATCTTTTTTTGCAGAATTTAAGGCCAATATTGACTATGGCAGAAAATGTTTAAATGTCGGGACAGACATAAGACACACGGTTTTCTGGGATCAGCAACTGATGAACGAAAATGACGCTTTAATTAACAAAGATGAAATTCCAAAACCAGCGAGCTATCCGGAATTAATGATGCCAGTGATCAACGACTTCCTGGGCTCCTTCAGCAACAGACCAAATGTCACGCTGACAAGAACAGTGAAACACATAATACGGCTGAGGGAAGACAAGATTATTCATCAACGAACTTATCCGATGTCCCCGAGGAAGTCGCAAATTATGTATGACCAGATTTAAGAGATGTTGGAGGCGGGGGTAATAGAGCCCTCGCACTCTCCCTACTCCTCCTCCCCGGTAATAATAGAGCGGCCGGGGAAGGAAGCCAGATTTTGTGTCGATTACCGTCAAATTAATGATCTCACAATCAACGAAGCGTCGGGTCTTCCACGCATCTACGAAACCCTCAAGACGCTGGGAGACGCCTCGATATTCACATTATTAGACTTGAAGAAGGGGTACTGGCAAGTGCCTTTTGAAGAGTATTCAAAGCCATATACGGCTTTCATGACCCCGGACGGAGCTACATACCAGTTCCGAGTAATGCCTTTCGGGCTAAAGAACGCGCCAACCACGTTCCAGAACCTCATGGTCCGAGAGGTGTTACCCGGATACATACATCATTTCTGCAAAGTGTACCTGGATGACATTCTTGTCTATAGCTCCAGTCCCGAAGATCATGCGAGGCATTTAAGATTAGTATTAGAGCGACTACAGACACATAACCTCACTATATCGCCGGCTAAGTGTAAAATAGCTGAGCGAGAATTACATTATCTGGGACATGTAATATCGGATCAGACCACCAGGCCGCAAGATCAACATAAGACAAAAATTATTAATTTCAACACCCCAACGAGTAAACGGCAGGTACAGCAGCTCCTTGGAACCATTAATTGGGTACGAGAGTACATTCCAAATGTGGCCCAGATAACAGAGCCATTGACGGCGCTGCTCCATAAAGGGTCAACGTTCAAGTGGACAGCCAGATGCGACGAAGCGTTTCGACATATACAACAGATTATCGCAAACGACGACCTGAAGTTACATCGACCGGACTTCGCACAGCAGTTCGTGCTGCAGACGGACGCAAGCTTGGCAGGTTTGGGAGCTGTATTATATCAGGAGACACCAGACGGAGGGAGAAAGATTATATCATACGCCAGTACGGCGTTAACAAAGACGGAACAGACCTACCACTGCAACGAACTGGAGTTGCAGTGGTATGGTCTGTAAAACGTTACCAAATCTACTTGGAACATCAGAGATTTGTCCTTAGGACGGACAACAGATCTCTGGTGTGGTTGAAACGGAACCAAGACAGCAAAGCTAAGTTGACTCGTTGGTCTCTGCTCCTGCAGGAATATGATTACGCTATTGAACACTGCCCTGGAAATAAAAATCTTTTCCCAGATTATCTGAGCCGTAATCCCGCAGGAGTAGAGGACCACACGCCCGACGAGGATAGGCTATACCCCCCTTCTTTCAGAATCAACACCACAACTCAGTCAAATTTCGACACCATCATTCATGAAGTATACGAGGATCTGTTCACACACCAGAGCACCGCTATTGCCCATTGCGTAGCCCAGGATTTAAGAATGGGAAAGGGACTTGCCAAGGAGTTTAAGGCCCGATATGGGAGGATTCCTGTATTAAAGAGGCAACTACCTCGAGTCGGAGGAGTATGCTCCTTGACATTTCCAAATAGGAAGAGATCTGGAACAAGTCTCTAATGCAACGAGAGCAACGTTCATAAGAGTTGGTAATGCAGATGTTCAAGAGAAAGCTGATATGTGGGACCATATTCTTTCTGGAGCAGGAGCAAGATGTAATAGTATATCAGCTACCGCTATACTATTACATTTAGCTGAAAACTCGTTACCTGCTTTTCGTATCGGAGGTGTCAGTATGATCATACACGTCTATTTAGCGATACTCAAGAGAGGAACAATGACAGAAGCATTTACGGACAAAATATCAGAAGGAATGGCTAATGACTTAGGAATACAAAACCTACAAATTATGACCGAAGCTTGTAGGATGTTCTACAATACCTTTGGAACATATGTAAATGACACCAATATTGGAGCAATAACTGAGAGATGGACTCGACTATTACCTATGAATGCTCTACGACTATCATTAACTGTTTTACAAGCTTGTAATAGTGGCATAACAGCATTAATTGTCATAGGTCGAGCTATTAAAATCTTCGAGGATTTCGATTGGGGAAGAACTGTGCAAATATTTCAACAGGAATGGGCGTCAATATCTGTGGCAATGGCCGATGTAGGGAATAACCAATGGTATGGATTTAAACATAATCTGGGCCGAGTTGCATCAACTCGATATAAGAATGTTGCATATGTTGCAAAGGAATTACTAATTAAAGTTAATGGGGAGTCGTCACTCAGAAGATACGGAGGATGGACTCGAAGAGCAAAATACCAAGCGGTTCTCGACACCTTGATATTAGATTATGAAAATGCTAAGACTGAGGCTGTATTAAGAGGGGCAGGTATGCCAATAGTTGCTCAACATAATTTGATACAAGCTCTTCGTACAATAGTAGACGAATCAGGTGATGTATATGTCATATGAAAATTGCAGATACATCAATATAAATATATCCATTGTTTTAAAATATCTCTTTTCCTTTATTTGGTGTGTGTTCTGTTGATAATGGCCGAAGAAAACGAAGAAGTAGGAGAGATAGTGATCAGACAGTTTGGTCCTGCAGATAACGAACTTTACTACCAAAAATGGTTAGCGTCTGATGCTTTCTATAAGAAACTTTTTGTTTCTGGAGTGGGCCACGCTCCATTAACAGGTAACTTTGATAATGAATTTGTACCCACAATGGCTTATTT
>CAXKVY010011623.1:0-5000 GCA_964058915.1 Tetropium fuscum
ATAACATTTGGATTTCATTTGTTTAGACTACTCTTTACATTAATGATTAATGTATTCTCAGAATATGTGAACTATCGAAATGTGTCGAAAATCACTACAATATGAATCTATGAATTCATTTCTGTCGCTATTTGATTTTATTACGTGATATTTTGTTAAGCAGATTTATTATTTATTTATTGTGTTAAATTTGGAAATTTGACGAAAATAAACATCACGGCAATAACTAAATGGATTTTTAAACTATAAATTGAATTTGAAAAAATCAACATGTTGTGACACTTCTAGCAAAGTTGACTAGTACCTAATAGTACGAGATCCAGCTGCAAGTTTGCTACGTTCATCGAGTTTTTAATAGAAATTTTTATATAAAATTATAAAAGGGGCAATATGTTTTGGCTGGGTTGCCTAATAAAATATAACCCCTAGTATTTCAATCAAATTAACGTTAATTGACTTTTTGGGAAAAAAATAATTCACTAGTTATTAAAATAAACTATACTCTACTTCCCATAAATATACGTAGAGAACTAGAAAAGTGATGATTGCCCTTGGCCACAACCTCTTCGTAGACAGATGTAATATTTTGTTTCATATTTGTGGCCGCAAATAGGGGTTGCATTCTTCAATAAAGGGAAAGTATAAGTATAAGAAATTATAATATTTTTGTTAAATACCCGAGAATTCAACAAGTTTTCGCATCATTGACTGACCCAAATGATATTTTTGATGAAAGCAAACTGCTGTAGTCCATGAATTTACATGCCTTATGTATGGAATCGCTGATTGCCAAATTTAAATAAAGTTTTATTTTGTTCAATAATACGTATACTACACAAAAAACAATGAAAAATTCTTGAAAAGGGTTTCGACTCGAATCATATTATAGCGTGCTGGAATTAAAACAAAAATTGTTGCGGGCGATCTATGTTAATTCGATGAGGCTAAATACTAAGGAGCCGGATTGTATTAAGTTCAGGGCGGGGACTAATGGCTGGATTCGTGTTGGTTTTCTCAAACCAACATGGTTCTTGGGAGATTCAACGCCAATGAAAATTGAAAGTGTGCTATGTAAATCTATAAACAATCATACTGATAATGAAAATGATTTTGAAGATGATCATATCGGTTTTTTCCATATGAGGATGGCTTCTTCCAATCGCATAGTTTGTCAGTTTATTATTACACGAAATAATATATTATTAATCTACGAAAAAACGTTGTGCATCGTTCCTCGCTTCCTGGCGGGCTTTTATATAATACACTCGCAATATATCTATGATTCAACTGAAATAAAGATGATATTTTACATAACGTATATTACTGTTGGACTGAATTTTATTACTTACAGTGATTTTTACAGAATATAATCTGGTATCTGGTAATCAGAGTAT
This sequence comes from Tetropium fuscum, assembly GCA_964058915.1. Classification (NCBI taxonomy): domain Eukaryota; kingdom Metazoa; phylum Arthropoda; class Insecta; order Coleoptera; family Cerambycidae; genus Tetropium; species Tetropium fuscum. The sequence continues at coordinate 1,395 of CAXKVY010011623.1, forward strand.
AATCTGGGCTGGTTAATCGATGCCTTAACACATTTGCCATGATTATATTTTCAATCGAATTCGTTTCCTGCACATTGAAAACATGCTTGCTCCCTTCTAGATTTTTACGCTTCTCAATGCTGGTTTCAGACAAATATGTATTTAAAATCACATTTTATAATATGGTTTTCCATTTTCTAACAGTTTCACCACTAAGTATAGTAATAAATTTATAAGCACTATTGAGTGTTGAATATGATTTATTTTTACCGCACAGCGGTACTGCTTTTTTTTACCTACACAAAACATCTCCGGCTCTCAATCTTGAACATACTGGCGCCGATGTAAGTTACGCAAACGTTCTCTATAGTGTACCTATTTAAGTAACGGTTACAAATAATATTTACATCAATTCATACACAAAGAAAATAAAAGTTTCCTTCTGTGGAAAAAACCGAAAATTTAAAAATATTAAAAAGAAAAAAGGTATTTCTTTTTTGACGATTGTGGTGCCGTAAATTTGTCAAGTTTATTTTAGGTGGAAAAAAACCGATAATTAATAGAATGTGTAACAAAATATATAAACTGTACGCTAATTAAAAGAATTTGTAATTTAGTTTGACGAAAGTAAATTAATAATTAATGCGTTTCTTGAGTCTAACAAATGGCGAAGGCTCCGGTACTATTAAAGTAAAGTAAAGTGAGGCGCGAACTATGGTTTCGAGAGTAATATTTAATCGGAAATTTTTAGGTACATGGACATAAATGTTATCCTACGCCTCATTATATTTTTTTACAGTAATAAACAAACAGGTTGTGCAAACCTAATTAAATGTTTCTGCATAGTTAAAAATAATTACATATAGAAAAATGATCAATTAATACTACTAGGTACTATTATAAATTTATTGTAACTGAAAGACTTCCGAATAATTTAAAATAAGTAATGCATGAAAAGAGATATATAACTACAATACCAATTAATTATTATCCAAGTCTAAAAATATGTATTGCCCAATTAGGATCCCATCATAATTTTACTTGTACAATATATTTGTCACCATAATATCCGTAAGTCGTACAAATAGGCCTTTTTTAGGGAATCATCTCTCCACTCTTCACCAGGACACTCAACCAGAAACCACCAAATACATTTTCCCAGAATTTGACGTACGATCAGCATAAATAAAATGGAAGCGTTCCCCTTTATTTTCTTTCTATTTCGCGGGATAAATGTTTGCGTTATCCCGGGAAAGAAAGTGAAAAGGGAGTGATGATAATTCCGTGAGTGATGTTTGGGTTTGTGTAGGCCTTCTTCGTTATAAAATCATAAGGTGATGACATCCAAATTTCAACTAATACAAACGCGCATCACTGTAGAGTGCAGATGCCACCCACCTAAATATGCTTATTAATGTTCCAGTAAAATTTACAGGAATTTATTATTATACAGTAAGCAGTAGACTTTTTTAATGAAATAAATAATTTATTGAAATTAATAAATTATAATGCATAACGCAAGTGCTAATTTCTCCCAACATATTATATGACATCTAGTATAAGATGAAGTTTAAAATATTGTGGTACTTTTCTGTGTACCCTTTTTAATTATTGATGTTAAATCAGCTGTTTAGAATATATCTGGATTTAACGATTTCGGTAATGTTATACGTGGTCTTCACGAACATGAAGGTTCTTTAAAGCATGTATGTTGTGCTTTAAGTTTGATAAAATTAAGACAAAATTTAAAAACTATTGAGGATCCATTACAAAAAAATCTAGACTCTATTGTAAATTAAACGTGTTAACTAAAACGTGCCATTGAACATACGTTTCACACAGCTGCCTATTCGTGCAGTGCTTCTCTTGGTAAAACAAGAATTAACACTTGGAAGAGAATATTCGTCAAGTTATTGGCGAAATACAGCCGGAATTATTGCACAGAGTATTCATAATTTGGAGCGATCGGGTGCGTTAGTGTCAACGAAACCGTGGTGGACATTTGACCGATATCTTAGTATGGATATTAAATGCTTATAACTTATAAAGTATCATGTAAAAGCAATTGCTAAATATTTACTTATTAGTAGGAAGTGATTACGATGATTAACAGATATTTTTGTTTTTCTTGTCACTAAACACTCATGTTGTCCTATCAAAAGTCTCAAAATATAATCATATAATGTTATTAGATATTATTTACACATAAAAATCACCAAATAACTACACGAACACTCCGAAAAACGCTGAGAAATTTGCAAATAAACTGTCAGACGTCAGCCAAAATACAAAGATGACATCATATTCCTCTCCCCGCAGAAGTTACGTGGCAACTTATCTAATTTAACCGATCTTGTTACATACCTACATCCCATGTTTTTTTATTCATTAATTTTCAATGGATTGTAATATGACCTTTTGCATTTGCATGTGTATTTGCATAATTAAGTGATATTTGCACAAGAAGCAATAATATTAGCGTATGACTATGTTTAAATAGATACTTACAAAATAGTATCAACATGATATGTCGAGCAACACACTTTAGGCAAAACGTAAATTGTTCCTAACAAGACCAACTATATTTTATAACTCAGCAGGTATAGTATCCGTCAGAAATAATTCATATTCGTATAAAAACCATTCGTATAAAAAGATACCGCCAGTACCAGTACGCTATATTGCCCACATGTTTATTCTATACTGTTTTTAGTTAATTTTGAAATATACACTTTCTTTTACAGCCAAAGTATCTAAATTTGCTTTATTTATTATAGTAATTCTCATTATTAATTAACAAAAATAACATTTTTACATTTCTATAGTAGTTATGTAAAATATCATTTGTAGTTAATAATGATAAATATTCTACACAATTTAATTTTTTCATGTTCTAAGTGTGGATTTTGGACAATATTGAACTTTGTTTTTAGTAGAAATATTAAAATAAATTCTATCAATATTATAAAAAGGAGACTGTAACTCAACTTCATATTAGAGAAAAAAACTAGAAAGTATTTTTGTTTAATAGGAATTGGGAAATTACTGATATTCACGAAAGAAATTTAATTCCCCTATTCTTATAATACGGAAATAAATATACAGCGTGTTTCTACATTGATGCGAAAGATTAAAAGGGGTGATTTTTCAGCAAAAATTAAGGTGTGTCATATAAATTGTTTTCCAAAACCCCTTCACCTCGAAGTTAGCCTTCTAAAATTGGGAAAAAAATTGTTTTTATTAATTTTCTCCACTATGGAAGAATTTAGAACAATGAAATTTGGCGATCAACTTGCACTAATAAAATGACAGTTTGTGACAATTTTTTTTTTCAATTTTCAATCAATTCTTCTTTTTAGTTTTCTTCGAGAAATTGATTGTTTGCCCACAAAAAATATTGCTCACATTGCCTTTCAAAAAAAATTCAGTGAGGGGTTGTTATTCGCTGAAAGGCAAGTAGGCTGTTAGCAAATAAATCCATTATGATAAGTATTTAAGTCATTATGATATTTAACTACAATTTTGTTAATTTATCGCAATTTTACAGTTAAAATAAATAGGTACAGTTTATTAAAATGGTAAACTATACAAATGCCGAAATGGCAGATATGCATTTTCTATGTGGTC
>CAXKVY010011623.1:10000-21564 GCA_964058915.1 Tetropium fuscum
ATTAACCACTGAAACTTACAAACAACTGACTTAGGGATAAATTTTGTATCCTCCTCCTTATTTCGGGAAATTACCAAATCAACCTGCAGTAAGACTAAGTAAGCCATCAAGGCAGTTATAAGAATCATGTTCCAGTCAACTAGGTATGCGTGGTCATCACTCAGTAGGTATGACCCATTTGTTTTGTCGGTATATTAGAAAAAATAGTCCGGTTTCCCAAAAGATTATTATTCTTACCCAAAAATACACTAGATACTTTAATTAGTTTAGAAACAGATACACGAAAGAGAGCTATATCATTTTTAAATTTCCCTCCCCTAATCTTGGCTACAAAAGCTACTCGAAATAGATGCCAATAGATATCCCAAAATCTGTTATAAATAACTATTGCGCCTTGAGAATACACCAAAGAAATATAATTGAGTCACTCAAGTAAGGTTCCTTTCAACAAATTAACTCATTTGACATTTGGAATTAACCTACTATAGAAAAACTATATGGACTCTCTCCTTAGATTTAAAAAAAAAATTACCATGAGAACACAAACGCATTACAGGTGTCTCGTTACTCCTCTATGTAAACTATTTTCCAGTATCTAGAAATTCTCGGGCATATCTTTTATTTATATGTCCGATAAAAATAACCCGAATAATCGCACAAACCAGACGATCATATCAAAGTTGCAGTTGAAATATTTTATAAATGCTATTGTATACAAATCGATTGAAATGAACTTTGTACAATATGCAGTAAACGAATTGAAATTTATTTAGCATATATTTCATAAGTCACTGTTTAAATTCCCTACAACCTGTAAACAACTACAATTTGTAACCTTATTAAGCGATTTAGATATTAAAAAAGCCTAAGACACGTTTGCCTTCGTGTATAAAGTGTATTCACAAACAAGAGTCACCAATCATTGCCAACGATACATCTTCTGATGAGAATGAATATTGTGCCTATTTTCTTAGTTAAATGTATAATTTTATTTTCGTATCAGCTTGGGTATCGCCAAATATTTTATATTGCCAATTGTGATGATTTACACTTACCTGCTTATGGTTATTTCTGCAAGAACACGTCTAAAAAAAATTGCAACATCAAATTAATGTAGAGCTACCAGGACTCTTTCGGGAGTCGGTTCTACAATTAGTTTCTAATAAATTATTTATTTATTAACTGTAGTACAGTTGAATGCAGTTGCTCTATTTAAATTGTTTTTTTGTTCCCGGTTGCTTAAACTAATGTCTTTTTATGAAGTCCTTTGGAACCTTTTAACCAATCTTTATTATCGCTAGTTTTACTATTTACTGTAATCCCATTGTGTAGGATAATTTAATTAGTACTTAACTGTAACAGTTGGTATGCTAAAATACGAAATCTAGTACCTAAAACCCAAACTATAACACATTATAAGCAGTATGTAAATAGTCAACCAAATAACTCAACTCCTAATAAAGATTTGTTAGCAGTAGCCCAAATAGAATGTGTCTCGCTTCTTGCCAGTGAGAGATAATTTTCAATGCTCATGAGCACAGTAGAAAAATATAAATAAATGCTAAAGTACCTCAATTTTAGCCATACTTCAATCAGAGTCCTTCATTCAACGCTTTAAGTGTGTCCATATCAGAGCTGGGCAAGTACACAAAAAATGTACTCAAGTACCACCTCGAGTACTACCATAATTTTTTGGGTATTTAATTACATTTTTCAACTACAAGTACTTAAACTATCCAAGTACATTATACGAATATCTTATCACTTAAAAATTGATTGATGGTAAAAATATGAAGTAACATATCTATACTTTTTATTATATATTATATTAATGTTATAATGTTATATTTTACATTAATAAGTTACTAAAATAAAATGTACATCTGTTTTGTCTCGTTTTTGACAAATGGGTTCTGCTTCTGTTAGCAAAAATCCAATTAATACAGTTAAATTTAAAGGTGTTTGCCGTGCTTACCCAAGATCGGTTGTGTCTACCGACTTGCTGTTATTGGTTTACTTTATTAGCTTTCATGATTACCATTTTTTTTAAGTTTTCATCACTTAGAGTATGGCATTGGAGACGATTTACTATGGATACATATATGAAAAAAGACGCTAAACTGTAGCTGATGAAGGGAGACAGGGTTGTAGCGAATGAAGAGTTTTATAATTAGAGGTTAAACCTTGTAAAGTTCTAATTCAATTTTAGGTGTTTTTAAGTATTGCTCAATGTTGCAACTAGGATGTATGCTTGGTGTTACAGGGTCTCATTTACGATGGAACTAGGCCAGGAACAACAACTAAAATTATTTCACTCACTATCCCGGATATCTAGGAACACTTCTACTTTTTTAATAGAAAAATATCTAAATCTTTACTTAGTATGGACCATGGACAAGTATTTTCAGTTTAATTAATTTCATTTGTTAAATATTATTTAAAAAAAACGAATATGTAAATATTTATGAAATGGGACGTCATCCTGGTTTATTACATTTTAAAACCAAATGGTGCATGCAGTTCCATCTTAGGCATATCTTTGAACATAATAACAGAAATCTGTCAGATACTATCTCACATTCCAAACCTGTCCCCTTCATGTCACCATTAATTACTATAGTTTTCGTAGACTTCAAATATACCTGGAAAACTTCACCCCAATTATTTTGCGCTAGAAAATCAATAGAATAATTGAATGATATTGAAATTGGTATGGAAAGTAACAATTATAAAACATAATTATGCCACGTCCTTATGTGTAAATTCCCCGATAAAATCTCGTGAATATCTGCATATTTAGTGACCGCAAGCAACATGAACGTTTCCCGGGGATAACGGCTGGAAATGATGGAGAATCAAGGAGACAAAATAATGAAATAATATAGCTGATTAAATGCGCTGCGTCGCGTCGATTTAAGCAACGTCCTCTTCATCTGTTTATCGTTATACAAGTCAGTTTTCTCCTCCATTGCGCAGAATTTCCACTTGCAGCGTCCGACCAGACAATATCAAGTTGCAAAAGCCGCAATGATGCGCCGAACCTAACAAAATTAAATTATCCATCTGAAATTATTCCGACAATTAGATATCCCTGAATCTGTCATTAATGGATAGCAGATAATTCCAGCAAAATGTCGAATTTAGATTCAACAAGTGTATTGGATAGATAATAAACGGATTCGCTTATTTGGATGAGTGAAACGAGAGCTATTTAATAAAATATTCCCTGGACCATGTATTTACGAGTTTGAGTAATGTATACAGAATCATTTATTACAGGTTCATCTGAATATACGATTTTAATGAAACAGTTCATAATTAAGAGCGTTCTATAGTATAGGCCGACATATTGAAATTAGTAAATTGGGTAAATTTCTAATTTTGAGCCTATTTTTAACAAGTAACTTTATAATTAAATTCTACACCTAAGTCATGATGCAATGAGTAGAAGATATCATACATCGACGTCGTACTTACGTCTGCTCTTGCGCAGGATGTATTCTGGTGACCCCGAGCTAGCCAGCGCTGTGATTTATATATAGGTAGGTATAGTTTGTAACATCGAAATATGAGACATAGAAACCCGAGCAAAAAACACTCATTATATCGATCTCTTCGCACGTGCTACCGCATTTTTAACAGCGTGTTCAAGTATAGCCGATTTAACCAGCGTTGACAAGTACAACCGATAGTGAACAGGCCAATTGTATCTTTTTCTACAAAAGAGACAAAAGCAAAATCAAAAAGGGTTTTAAAACTGACATAAATATAAGATAGAAATTTTATGTAAACTTTAAAATACAGGGTCTTTAGTTAACGCTGTACTCAACCTGTGCAACGCTGTGCTCAACCGCTGTGCTCAAAAATGCTTATACCTTGTATAAGCATTTTTTCTCACTTTATCTTAAAGTGAAATAGGTGAGATGAATGCCAATAAAATTACATTTAAGACGCTAAAAACTCGATTAAAAAACATACTTTTTTCGGGAAATGAGACGGAAATGTGAAAGCGGATGTGACATCATTACCCATCAATTATCATGTACACTACCTACCTACTAAATTAATTCAGCTTACAGCGCCAACCTCCATGGTGTGTGTGTGTTGTGTTGCCTATCTTATTAAAAAAGTCCTGATGTGAATATCGAACCAGCGATCCGTGATCAGTGAAAGCGGGGCTTGAACCTCTGCACCATCATATTATGACTGCTATATGCTTTGTTAAATCTCGTATACTTGATGCTTTGTTAGGGTGGCGGTTAGCGTGCACATGATGCAAGTTCAAGTACAATGGACTCAGGCTCGTGTGGCAGTTAAAATAATATTAGGGTGTAGGTGGAATATTGTCATGATATTAATTTTCTGAACCACGTGATTACCAATTACTTTAAAGCAATTTTTTTTAAAATTATGTTAATGGAAAACCGCGTATTGTTACCGCATACGAGACGCTTACATATCATTCTCGAGTACTAGTCTGCTAGTATTCACTTTTTTAGCAGTTTTACAGCGTTATAAATCTTGGACAACTTAAGTGTTTCTCCATGACATATTTAAATTGGCCAAGATTTGTCCAAGCAAACTTTAACGCGTATAGTAAAATAAGCTTTAAGCGGTTAAAATACAACACTACAAATAAAATAGGCTAATGAGGATTTAGAACAGTTTTTTCGAATATAACATAATGTTTGTGACTGGATTCATTAGTTTTCGGGATGTCTTTTCTATAGGATCTAACTCGGTTAGCTTGATTCAGAGTTCCCCAAACTGATACCCGAAATATAAAAACCATCATAATATCTGATTTCGTTAAAAATTTATTTAACCAGTTTTACCAGCATCAAATATGCATTTCGATAATCTGAAATATTAATGTGTGATATAAAACATAAGAAAATGTAAAAGTAAGCTTCTAAATTGATTCAAGTAGGTAAACAAATAACTAAACGAATGCAAATCACCTCCAAGTTCAGCTTATTTCAGACCCTCGAATATGCAGGATGGAATTGGAAACATATATGTATATTTTCGTGTAGAGTATTTCATTAGCATAAAGGAAAGCGTCGGAGAGAAAGACGTTTAATAAAACGAAATAAGAAAACACATAATTCACTTAATATGAGAGCTTATTGCTCAATTTGTGTTCCCTAAACAATCAGGCAGAGAGCCTTAGTAAAAGAAAAGGGACGAATTTATCGAATAGTACTGGGTGGATCATCCTCACACGAGAAGCAGATGTCTCCAGCATCAGTAGGGCCTGATACGCTTGAATAGTTTATGAAGCTGGTAAACCATTAAAATAAATGAAAGCATATAAGTGACCAAGCATGTTGTATACCTATAAACATCAGAATCTGAAAGTCGCTAATCTAGTCATTTTTCAATGTTGTTAAATAACGATCTATCTAAAACATTTACATGTCTAAACAAAAAAAATACAGATCTTGCATCTTTCGCAAGTATCTTAAGCGTATTGAAAATGCCAGACGCAACTATTATAATGCTCTTAGAGCCCAATTTTAATTACTTGTGGATAAGATGATACGTATTAGGTACCATTAACGATTAGTGATAAAATGAAAACTTTTATCAAATATAATAATACCACTACCATATAATAATTTGGAGATATAATAATGTTAATATTCAACTGATATGCTTTTGTGCCGCTATCGCGCGTAATTTACGATTGCCATATGAAATGTAGCGTGAAATTGATGAATAAACATAAATAATATTTTCATTTCTCTTTTCTTCATGATATTGCATTTTTATATATTCCAACTATTTATGCAGATGTTTAGAGGAAATACAAAAACTGATTTGTGTACTCGCCGCCTAAAATCTGCAACACGTCCTCTGCCAAATCTATCTCATTAGATATTAATTATTAAATCATTATTATCAGCTATTTTATAAAGTTGATTTGTCGACTAGCCTATAGCTAGGCATAGACACACACATTTTCCCGCGAATTTGCTCACCACGAGCAAATCCGCGGATAAATCCATACGTTTCTGGCCACTAGCGCGCCAAGCCGCGAGCCATAGGTACTTGCGCGGACGAGTCTGGACTTGTCATTTTCGCCATAAACACATAATAATCAGCGGGCCAGTGCACATCTAAGTAGGAGTATTTTATCTGTGTTACGGCACCTCAAAAGTCAAAAGGAATAAGGAATTTATAACCGTTTGTTTTTTTCGTAGATTTTTTTGTTCCTTTTTGATTGACACCTTTTTTCAAGATTTAGTTAGTTGACTTATTTGATATAAATGTATCTTCATGTTCATTCTTATCTTTTAAGCAAAATAAAAAGTGATATAAAATTTTTATATTATTTACCTTTAAGTACTCTTCTTTTAAGTACTCTTCTTAAGTACTCTTCTTCTTTTAAAACTTCAAATATGACGCACGTTTCTGGAATTATATATCCTAATGCTTGAGGAGATATGCCTGTGCTAAATTTAAGATCTTCATAGGTGCGTCCTGTGGCCAAAATCGAAGAGTAGCTATAAGTCGTTCATTCGGTGGAATGCTTTGACGCATTGGGGTGTCGTTTTTTAAGGTAAGGTTCTAACCGAAGTAAAAGATCGTCAAAAGTGTTGGCGATACTTCATCAGGTTCATTAATGCGTAATTCTTTTAAAATTTTATTATCACTGTATTTATGTCTTTCACTGAGCAATTTTTTGCCACTTTAAACGCTTTCTTCTTTTCTTATTATTTATAAACACTTCAGAATATATTCGCGCAAAAACAATAGCCAGTTTCTGTTTTTCCTCTAACGACGACATTTTTACACGCACACTACAAATTGTGAACTGCTCAAACTATTGGCATGGCTTGCAACCTTTTAAAATTTTCATCAAGCCCCAAGCCATGCAAATCCGACGGATAAATCGTCAGATCTATCCCATAAACGCACATACTTGCACGGGACGAGCATTCTGCCGAAAAATTCGTACGTTTTGCGTGCGTGTTTATTGCCTCGACCCTAAAAAAGCTTGCCACGAGTAAATCCGCGGATTTGCTCATGGCGAGAAAATTCGCGGGGAAATGTGTGTGTCTATGTCTAGCTATTAACCTCGCTCGATTCAGCTCCGTTCCCCATAGAAATGCGTAAGGGTACAAGGCAGGCGGCCTTGACAGATTCTGTCGCATGCCGATACATTTTTCCTGAGACGGGGCCCATATACACGAGCCCAGTAGTATTTTCAATACTAAAATATGTTACCTATTTTGCTGTACCAAAAAAAAATTGCAGTAGAGATCTTACAAAATCTAATTATAGTATATTTGGATATGAAAGAAAGTCATAAAAGCTCATTAATAATGCAAATCCTCAATAAATGTTGTCTGGATGCTTATAAGTAATTTTTATAAATTACAGGTAGTTATAAGTACATTATTTAGTTTAAGTAAGTAACTATCAGTATTATGGAAATTTTATACTTGCTCGAGTTTAACCCTTGTAATCTGTCCTTCTCTAATGCATTTCAAACTATCGACCGAGCACTCTGATTGTCAGTCGGCATCAGTTTGAAGAATTTCTTAGTCGGGTTGAGGTTTTTTTTGTAAATATTTAATTTAGTTTATTGTAAACTATATATATTATATATATATATATATATATATATATATATATATATATATATATATATATATATATATATATATATATATATATATATATATATATATATATATATATATATATACGATGTAATTTTGTGTAAATGTGTAAAATTAGTTTAGTACAATTAAAGTTCTTCTTCAGAATTTCCTGACGAACTATCGGCTCCCTAATAGTGATGTCGATAAGATCGTCGAGTTCCCATATTTCAGCTTCTTCTTTTAGAGTGAGATTTATACATACAACTTTACCATTTATCTACAATCACTCGTTTCAAGGAATTGGTCAAAAAAACCTGATGTTATTTAATTTGAAGGTAGTATTATTCCGGGCTACTTCACCTTTTACCTGCGCCCATACCAATTCAGTAGGGTTAAATTTGCAGTGATAGGGTGATTACTGCAATACAGTTATTTGTGAACTCTTTGCCATTTCATCGGTAACGTACTTTTTGGTTCCTTTATTAACATTGACAATCGCCAAAAGTCATTTTTGACCATACTTGTTTAGAATATAATATTTTGTCCTGATAACCCTTCTGTTATATCCGCATTCCGCCAAGCAGTTGTAGGGATTCTTTCAAGTTATCTGAAGTGGTAGCTCCCTTTTCCTGAAGGTCCAAAAATCCAAAATCTAAAAATAAATGTATTTCTTTCGAATACAATGTAGGATATATAGTGACCATCATTTGAAAGTAAACAATTTTTTTTACTTCATGGAATTGTTGCTTTAACTTTTTGAGTAGTGTGTACATAGATACTTGTGAATTTATTAATTTGGTATGTGAAAAGTGACTTGCCGTTAAATTTATTTTCACTTAATAATTTCAAACCATGGTGACGCTTACAGGTGCGGAAAATATAAGCATCGTAAATAATTTTAATGCTGGGTCGTCATTAAGTGCTATTGCCAAACTTTTCGAAATTAGCAAAAGTTGCCTATTTAAATTGGAGTATTCCACCACGGGGGAGGATCTGCAAGGATAAGCAATTAGATTCACGATGAAGAATTGATAAATTGGTTAAGAAGAAACCCCTTTGGTATGGCTGTAAGAGTTTGTCATGGTACGCAATTTTCTACTTCCTTGTAGACAATTAGACGCCGAATTAAACAGAGTAATTATGCAGCTGCTAAAAAGCCTTGGGTTTCTTACTGCAACAAAAAAGCAAGATTGCTCTTTGCCAACAATTATGTTGACAGAGATGAAGTTTTCTGGTCTAATATCATTTTCTCCGACGAAAAAATGTTCATGTTATGCCACGGTGGGTTCTTTCATATATACTGACCACGAACTTCGCAGTACGAAGAACGATATACGAAGCCAATTAATAGTAGCGGTAGTTATTCTGTTAATATGTGGGCTTGGATACGTGCAGCCAGTCCGGGAGTATGTTAGCATATAGAAGGAAGACTAATTTGCGAACATTATAGAAATTTTTTGCAAAACATAACGTTACCAACCGTACAGCAACTGTATCCAGACAATGTTACCTTCCAACAGGATAATTGCCCAATTCAACTGCATATTAGTTCAGTACTGGACTTAGAGAACGCCTAGCCGCGAGACTTGACTGTAGGATTTTGATTTTGATCAAGCAAGGCGGTTGGTGGCATTTGGATGGGTAACCTAGGTATGCTTGGGGATGGGCTGTGGCAGTTCAACTGAGATCAGGGAATACTCAACATCTGCCGCGAGCGCGTCCCAGTTAAATGGTACTGAGGACAGAGTAATAAATCTCGGTAACTCAGAACCATACTATCATACATAAAAAATGTAAAGAAACTTTGCCACTAAGCCACCCGTAGTAAATAGGATGGTTTGAAGAAAAGTATTCAAGTAAAAAGGAGGAATGCACAAAGGGTCTAAGTTCTGTAGTGGAAGTGAAACCACTTCACTCCGACCGATATACATACATAGTACGGACTGGTTCTTGGACAACAACAATCAAATTTTTCCTTGGCCATCCAGAAGTCCCGATCTCAAAGAGACACAATTATATGTAGGCTAGCCAACAAGGGGTTCTAGGTGGAAATAAATGGGGGTAAGGTACAATACAGTTTATTTTCTTTGTTTTGATGTATTGATTACTATACTAAATTTACACCGTCTATCCATCCCGGATTTGGCCGCCATGTTGAAAAATTCCATATAAAAATAATGAGATAATGAAAATGAAAAATATGTCGGTCTGGGTGCATTGTAGAGAAAATTTTAAGGCTTCTATGGCATATATTGGATTATAGGCTAGCGTTAATACATTTAAAATTGGGAGTTATTGGACTGTTCTCTATTCGGCAACAGCAGCAGATAGTAAGCGGGGTGGGGTCAATCGCCAGAGAAAATTTCCAAACAAAGAGAATAAAGTGTATCCAGCTCACCCCCATTTATTTCCACCTAGGCCTATTAAGAACGACGTATCGACTGGCCTAATGATGCTAAAATAACAAAAAAATATTTATAAGAGTCATTTACTTTCAACTGCTCGTGAGTGTACATAATAAATATCTACTATATAATTACTATATAGTGTATAATTTCAATGAATTTTGTAAAACTTAGTAGCACGCCCATGCTCTTCTGATTATACGGTTTTATTGCTCTATTTTAATTCCAAATAGACTATAGTATAGTACAAATGGATTGTGTGTGTACATTAATACAAACTTTTGACATGCTCATCCATGGTGAACCCTAATTGAAATGCCATATTATTTTTACTTGGAGATTTATTTAATATTTAGCAATATGAGTGTTTGTTATCCATTTTATTATATTAGGTATATCTTTTATTTATTTATTTTTATTTTCAATTTACAAAGAACAATTGAATATGCACTTTCCTAATGTATTTTTCCATATTATTCTGTCTACCAACTTCTCTTCTATATTTCAAATAAGTAATAACAATTTATGTTTCCTAATGCTCATTTTTATTGACTCTCTAATGCTGACGTTCCGCAGATATTCATTAGCTAGTAGGTTCAGATTCATTGATATAATTGTAATGATCAAATATTGTACTTAGTTGAAGCTATTGAGTTCTACTATTTATACCCCCATCAAACGGCGATCGGATGGATCCAAAACACTCATTTGCGTAAACTTTACGGCAAAATCGATACAGAAACTATTTAAGTATCTAAGACCGACATATATACATTTTGTAGATCACCCTGTAGGGATGGCAAAACGAGGAGGAAACACGCCGCCTTTGAGACTACAATCCAGACTAATAGAGAGAATGAAAACGGTCTAGAAATGAGTCTCAACTCTGCACAAAAGCAGATTCAAGCGAGACAAATATCTCGGTGGAAATAAGAACAGGGGTGACTGATTGTCCTCATTGCCTCAAGACAGGAGTCCATCTCCGCTTCAGGATTGGTATCGGAAGATCCCTTCGCTAGCGCGTTCCACCAAGGAAAATCAAAAATGGATATGGAGAGCGATATAAAATAACTACTATTGTTTCTATAGGTAAATGGCGTACTTACATATTATTGTGTATTACGTTATCGAATTATTCAATGTAACAGAGGATAATTTATTAGACTAAAAAAAGTGTTATTATTATATATTATCAATAATTGTTGATGATTATTAAATTATCAATAATGATGCGTGAATTTTTAAATAGGCCATGTCGGAGATTTATTCTAAACGTTCTAGAACATTTAAAACAAACAGGTTGTATTCTGGCGAAAAAATTGACATTTTGAACCAAATAATTTTACTTCAAAATGGTAACAAATCGATAAAACGGCAAACTTCACGATAATTTGTTTGCATGATCAATTTACTAAAGGTATTAACCAGTTGGGGTGTCGCGTAGACCGTATGAAGGTAGTTCACCTTAGATCGTATTTAACGCACGTAATAAAATCCATTAAAACTACAGTTGAAGTAAGTGACGTAATCGAGAGGAACGTGTAAA
>CAXKVY010011624.1:0-14978 GCA_964058915.1 Tetropium fuscum
ATCACTGGTGGAAATTGCAAAAGTTTATTTTGTGGCAAATAAGTACCTACCTAATATAAAAAAAATAAAACAACACATTTTATTTGAAAAGAAAAATAATAAACAACACATTTTACTTGAAAAACAATAAAACCAAAAAATAAGTACTGAGGTAGTGTCACCAGTACCTGACATGTTAATAAAATATATGTGTTTTATATTGAATTATGCACTTATTTGGATACTTGCTGGCGGAAGATTAATTGCAAATTATGAAATAGTGTAATGTTGTTACTGAATAGATGTTCACTCCGATTATACGTAAAAAAAGTTTTTTGTAATTTTGTTCATTATTTTTAAAAAGTCTACATTTGCACCTAAGGCTCACAGGTATCTTCGGAAAATGAACCAATTCTTGACTTGGGGTGCACCTGAACCTGACAGTTCAGAATAGAGTAATTTTTAATTCTGCCAAAATATTCACACACTTAAAAAACGATTCTGGGTTTTGGTATAGATTTTTATTTTGTCAATAATAATAATAAGAAAAACAGAACATTACTTTTCATTAATACCATCGACTGGATTGTTAACATATCTAACTCTTTCCCCTTGAGATATTATTTTGGGAGGATTGAGTAAGCCAATGATTTGTTAAAATTTTACATAAGTATATCATTTTCATTAGGTATGAATATCTTTTTTGCTGTGTCTATATATTTCACTTAGTTCACATATATCACATTCAGCAGGATATCAAATTCGATGTAATATCCTGCGCAATACAGACATATACAAATTTTTGGGTTAGTCTTTTTCCACCCATAAATGCCACAATATCACTAAAACAAATGAACCTTGACGTAACTGTTTTTTGTTTGTAATACTTGTTATATCTTCACATTCCACTTCCTCTTGTTCGTCTCATGGAGAATCGTCACACTCCATAAAATTGATTTCCTCGTCAAGTGTGTCTTCTGAATATGGAGTTGTCTTCTGGAGTTTTCGTGACGTCGTTTTTTGTTCTGGGCTGCTTTTTCTTAATTTTTTTGGCCATTTCTCTTTTTAATTTACGTTCCTGCTTTTCCTTTTCATTTTCTCCTTGCCTTGTTTTTTCTTTATTTGAACTCCAAATTTCGGAAGTGATTACTGTCGAAACTTTTTGTTTTTTTTTTGTTTGGGGCTAAAGATTTGTATTCCTTTCCCTCAGGCCAAAAAAGGGCCCTTTTAAATGGGGTTGGTACCAGCACCATAGCAGAGTTTTCAGGTTGTAATGCTGTTTCAGTTTGCAAGGGAGTTGAGTGACCTAATAATATTATTTCTATATTCGCTGTCATCAAAATCCTGCAAAGGGGTATCTACTGAAAGAATTAAACTATTTTCTTTTGTGAGGGTTCTGTTATTTTCTGTTTCCTTTTCATCGACAGTACTGATATGTTATTTTTTGCTGCATTTCCTTCTACACGTTCCTAAGGTAAACTTACGTTTATTGAGCTATCCTCTAATGAATTTAACGTTACTGATTTATAACTGATTGTTTTTCAATATTCAAATAAGGAAGTCTTCTTCTTCCTTCTTCTTTCCAAATACCTGGACATTGTTCAAAATTGTTTAGTTTTTCTTCTTCGATAAACTGGTACTGATGCTTTCCAAACCAAGGTTTGTAAAGCACCTGTGTTAGATAGAATATTCTGAGTTATGGTATGGTGGGCGTTCACAAAATTCCTAGTTTTTTCGAAAGTTACAGCGTTTACATTACACGGTAGTAATCCGCACTTCCTGAAACCATTACCCAATACTTCTACCACTACCTGAGTAATGCGATCTTCCAGTCCTTCATTCAGAATAGGTGCATAGTTGTGTAGCTTCATCTCAGTAGTTCTATTTTCTAATTTCCAAGTATAAACTTTTCTCTCCAACAGGCTTTAAGAGTGTTTAATACTGCCACATCTAATGGTTGGAGCAGGTGGGTCGCATTTGGAAAGAGAGCAATAAGAACGATACCATTTTGAGAGCAAAAGGTACTCAGATGGATAGACATATGGGAAGAGTGTCTACAAATAATAATAATACGGGAGGGCGATATTAGTTCTAATCAACCATGGATCAAATACATTTGTGATATACTCGTAAAACCCTTCAGCTGTCATTCAACCGGGATCGGGATCATTCAACCGGGATCCCTAATATTTTGGTACATTTTCTGCCAAAATTGCTGGAATTCTAGTACATCTGAAAATTTGATCAATTTATTGGTGCTTGTTGAATGAACGCTACTTCCAAAACTGGAAAATTGGAGAACAGAAATGTACGCAAGTCATGACAACTTTTTGTAATAGAAATTAATATTACCGCCCTTAAAAACCGATATAAGTAAATAATCTATAGTCGATCATTTCCAATCAAGTTTAAATGTTGCCTCAACTAGCACTAAGCTAGTTGACATTCCAACTGATAAAATAGAACAGGATCACAAATTCCAATAAGATTACGTAAATCATAAGCGAATTGTTTACTGGGTTATTCACATATAGGTGCACATAGATCAAAATCTTGACTTACCGGTTGGCCATAATCTGCAGGAATCCTTCATATGCGCCGCACCTCTGCTAAAATATATTCACTTGTAATCTCCCCAGTACTTGGATTATCACCAGATTTTTTTTCAAAGCATTGGTTAACAAGAAAGAATTTCCGGTTATTAACTCAAGCACGTGAGTAGTAAGAAAATTTCACACCTAAAAATTTTTAAAAGTAAAGTATTATGTGACAATCAGATTATTTAGAGACATGAAAAGGGAAAGGTTATGTGGCCATGAACTTTTATTGGTATGTCAAAAATTATATCACATTAAATTTTCTCATTCTGTAAGGTCGAGTGAAGTGTTGACGTAAAAATGTTGCGTTTTGGAAAGAAAACCAAGAGAATATTAGAAAAGAATTTGAAAATTTAATACCACAAATACAAAGAGGTGGCAAAAATACAGAGAGAGAGAGAGAGAGACTATGTGGAGCCAATATTTGAAGTTTTACTATGAAAAAACTTCTCTATCAACTCTCTATTTCGATTGAAGCACTGAGTCAAATTTTAAGAAACAGACCTTAGATTATAAGGAGGGTTTGGTGAAAGTTATGTGGAATAGCATAGCAACAGTTAAGATATGTTTTTCAAAAAATATAATATTAAATTTTATCCATTTTCCGATCCCGAATTTTCACCTGCCAGAGCAGCATCTTTTAAAAAGAAAATCAACTTCGCTGGCATTATCCAACGAAGAATTTAGTAGAATTATAGAAAATTGCGATGAAGACTTTCCTGCTGGTCTTCAACGAATTTTTTATGTCGCATCCCTTGATGAAGGCTGGAGGGGAAGACAAGGGTCATCAGCTTGTATCCAGTATTTTATAGACGAAAATAATAATGAAAGTAATTTAAGTGAAAGGATACATTTTTTTCCAAAGCAACTCAAGGCGTTTCAAAATAATTAACTTATAGTAAGTGACCAGTCTAAAGGGGGATTATTCCATCCCTTTCCAGATTGTTCTCAATTATTGTATATTGAATACAAGGCTTATCGAAGAGTTCTACAGGGGTACTCCACATGTTCTTATGTTCTTATACCGCAGCTATTCCTAATGGGTCCAGGGGCGTATCTCAGTTATTTGAAGCCCTAGAGGGTTGAGACGTCGCCCTTGCGGGGTTGTATCTGGCACCCCCACATGTGATGTTGCTACTTCGTCGGGTGCGGTGTTGTCAGATTGTGCAAATTTCCCCTAGATCTACGGAATTTTCAATATATCGTGCACAATCGCTTCGGACAATTCCATAAAATTATGTTCAATAAAACAGGTGGAACATTTTTTTTAGTTTGTATTTACTAGTTCTAAATACATAAAACAAAATCATAGCTATAGGCAAAGCCATCTAGGCTTTGGAAAAATTGTAATAACAATTATTGCATTTTTCTAACAGTTTATTATAGTCTGACAATTATATTATACACTCACCGGTAATGCAGTCATAACCTCTAAATGTAATTTGTGGCAGAGTTTTTGTGTCGATATGAGTTAATTTCAAAAAATCTTGTTAAATCGAAATAATATGAAAAACATTGATGCAGTTCAATGCAGTTTGGAGTGCAGTTTGCAAAATCCAGAGGGAAATCTGTTTAGTACAATACAGAAGAATTTACTCGATGTGTCAACCATGTTTTCTCGGATTTGCAGTTAAGTTTAACAGAATTGTTTCTAAATATTATATTTATTTACTTAATCATAGGCAATCTGTTAATAAGAAGATTTTTAAATATATTTTCAAAAACAGATTAACATATATTTTACTTGTTTAATTATGATTTTCACAGAAAGTAAACAAAAAATCCTATTTTCATTTTAGCCAACGCTGGCCACCAACGACCAAGTTAGGCCAAGTTACCCCAAGTCTAGTGGTCTTGTACACGTTGGCCCAACTCATTGGCCCAACTAGTTGGCCAAACGTGTACTAGAGCCTTAAGATTAGTTTTTGAAATGTTAAAGATAAAATGTGATTATTTTTATAAAAAATATTTAACTAACATTCTAACATTCATGCAAACTTGAATCTTTGCGGTGTTTAATACAATTTTTGACTTACATTTAAAAAATCAAAATGGCGGATCCAAAATGGCGGACTATCCTATTTATGAACCGATTTGTCTCAAACCTTAAACTTTGCGGTGATTAAGGTCACTCGCTGCAATTTTTGCATGAAACTGAATAAAATCAAAATGGCGAATCCAAAATAGCGGACTCTCCTATTTATGAACCGATTCGTCTCAAACTTGACACTTCGCGGTGTTTAAGGTCCCTCAATTAAATTTTTTTTTAAACTTAAAAAAATGTAAATGGCGAATCCAAAATGGCGGACTATCGAATTTATGAACCGATTTATCTCAAACACCGTACTTGAAGTTGTTTAAGATTACTGGGCTCATTTGTTTGCTTTTCACGAGCCCCATACATTATACTTTGTGACGAGGGTTTGATGATAGCGGCACGAGGTGAAGAGGGGAACTTAAAAATCTAAAAACTACAAAATAAAATTAGGTTAGAAACTTTTAACTTAAACGGATTTTTTTTAATCGGCAGTTGTACTAAAAACTACAAAATATCTGGACCTTCCTGATATTCTGACGTTTGGTAAGAAATAAAAACGTGGGGCGCATAAAACCATATTTCAAATGGGCCCCACATTTTTATTTCTTACCAAACGTCAGAATCTCAGGAAAGTCCGGTTTATGTCCTAATTATTTTGTAGTTTTTAGTAAAACTATGATGATTTAAAATAAAACCGTTTAATTTAAAAGTTTTTTTACCTATTTTTTATAAGTTTTTTCTCCTAAAAAGTCTAATTTGATATTATGGTGTGAAATGTGCTTCATATTTAGTGTTTTTTTTTTATTATATAGGGAAGTCAATTTGTGGCTTGTACAATTTAATTTTCTTGAAAATATACGACAAATTTATACATCATTTTATTACCATTTTCCAATCCGCTTTTTCATTAGATTTTTGTAACATTTTTATTGGCCTTCGCAAAAAATCCCCCCAATTAAAATTGCAATATTTACAGTAAACGAAAACGCTGTTTCGCATGTTTGTCATTTTCACGTTTTTATGTGTAATGGTGAACACTTCGGATGTAACATTTCGTTTAAAAGTAGCTATAAGCAAATTCTGTATGCCATGATATAAAACCATTGTATGGAATAAATTCAGGATAACTGGCGATACTGGCATGATGTTCAAGCAAACAGTTTTACGTGCAGGATCTTTATTGAACCCACACTATGTTTTGATAATATATGTAGCAAAACTCAATTTCATGAAGGTAGTTCTTTGGTTGCTTATATTATCCATGCTGAAGATTATAAGAAAGAATAAAAAATATGTCTTTCATTTTTAAAATGGAAAAGAGCATATAGCACGGGATTTAGTGATTTTTTTGCATTTATTTTATTACTTATTTTATTAGTTGGTGAATATAGATAAGTCGGATAGTAAGGTCGGGCATATCGTACCGATTTTTAGTTTTTTAAACACTGTATTTAGACAAAATATTATTTATAGAAAATAAAAAGAGACAAATGGGAACAAATATTTACTTAACTTATAAACATAATTACAACTTCATAGACAAATGAATACATATATAAAAACTAAAAAATAAAGAACACTGCAAGCAGTACGATTTAGCCAGCTCGTCGGCTAAATCGTACTGGTGGTTTTTAAATCGTACCGCTAATGCTTTAATAGCAGATTTTACAGATATATTTTTTAAATTTCCTGCCCTTTTCTGCACAGGATGTGTGCACTAATTTTTTGCATTTGAGGCATTGCACCATATCTTCCACTAAATTTTCTTCACAAATGAAACAAAACGAATCATTTGGATTAAATTCAACTTCCACATTAGTTTTTCGAATTGACTGGTTCTGAACTGCAAGCGGTATGTGAAAAGTGGAAGTAGTCAAAATATTTCTTTTTGCTTGCTTTGCTTTGTTTTGTCGTTGTGTTTGTTGACTTTCTAAGTCGTCTTTGTAGGGCGTACTGCTTAAAATAGCAGCCGGTTGGCTCAGCTTTCTTTTTTTTTTCATTAGTCTTCTGTTCTGGCAATGGACAAATTTGATCAACAGAAACATCAAGAGATACTTTATTGTTTTTTAATAACTGACTAACATCTGTTAACTCACATTGTTTTTTCTCTAGGCTTTCATTTGTGCCAAATTCTGTTGATCCAGTTTGGTTACCAGTAACCAAATCTTTTATGAAGTTACTTGGCTAGGATATTCTTGCACATCAATGCTGTGAGATTCTTCCTGGAGTAACGAACTCGCAGCAATAAAATCAGACTCCGAAAATACTATGCGATCAACAGGCCAAATTCCAGCGTTCTGTAAAATGTTCTGGCAATTATGCTTATAGTCGCAGTTTTTGCAAAAGCATCAGACAAAAGTGCTGTCATATTATATTGAGTAACGGTGCTACCAGGGTTGCTTCTTAGATATCGTTCCACAGCCTGAGAGAAGTAGGTTTCCATAGGTTTAAAGAAATTTACATCTAACGGCTGCAAACGGTGGTTTGTATATCCAGGGGGCTGTAAGAGCACTATATCATGTGTTCTAGCCAAAACTCCTTCCAAATTTTTGGAATGCGTTGTATGCTCATCAAGTAACAACAGCACCTTTTTTTCCGGGCTGGGTTTTATATGTTCGATGAAGTGTTCTAACCATTTAACAAAGAGTCCCGTATTTATGTAGCCACTACCAGATATAGTGACAATAGCTTTATGCGGTGCACTTATTGCAAATTCGGGTGCCAAACGTTTCCGTTAAAAATAATCATAGGAGGAATGCACTGACCTGCAGCACTAGCACACCGAACGATGGTGCTGTTTACCTCTATCTCACCACTTGATATGCCACCAACTTGATGCTTTCCCTTTTTTGCTGTTATTTTTTTATTCTTCTTTCGTACAGTCGAAAAAACACTTTCATCTACATTAAATATGGTTATTGCTGTAAAACCATTTTCATGGACGCATCTTTCGAAAATATAAAAGAATTCATAAACGTTTTTCTTGTTAAATCGTGAGGATCTGGCCATCGATATTTTCTTGGGCTGTCTGAGTGATAAGAAATTGTGTTATTTCATGAATGAATAGTACCAAGCTTCACCGGCCATTTGCTTGTTCATGTTAGAATTGTGACGAATATTATCCCGAAAAGCTAATTGAAATGCTAGGCTACGAACATCGGTAATTGCGACACGAAAAAACTTTCCTCCAATCATAATATATGATCTGACAGCTCCCTTTCAATTTCTGCATCAAAGATAGAGAAGCGACCCATACATTGAATATTTTCATTTGCCTTTTTATTTAAAGATAGCAAGTGTTTTCTTAGAGTAGGTTTTGGAATGCTATACCTTCTACAACATTCGTTGAAACCACACTGGTTTTCTTTGTATGCTGTTATAGCATGCTCCATATCTTGTGGAGTCCAGCCGCAGTATTTTCTCGTTTCCTTCATTTTCTGCTTATCCATTTTGCTATAAAAAAGCATTAAAAATAATAACAGGTAAATAAAAGTTGCAAATACATAGCATTAGTTCGGTAAATCGTATCGGTACGTTTTACCAAACCATTATAGGTACGATTTAGAGGACAAGAACTTTTTCTGCTTATAGAAGAATTTTTATTTTCTGCTTATATCGAGCTCTAAAATGAAAATTTTCTGAATATTAACTATCACAAGCATTAAATAAATGACTAGAGCGCAAAATCATAACATGCTAGACATTGATTGACTTACCAAATTTAAGAAATTCCCTGACGAACAGACGTATAAAATAACATCGACCATACCACTATTCAGGTAACCTCACACTGCCTTTCTACAGTTGCCGTTAGGAAAACTGAAAATCGCGCGGCAAACATTGACTTAGAATGCTTTTAGTTTCCGTAAAAAGATGTCACACAAAGATGTTTATTCCTAATAAAACGGTAGTGCTAATATTTACCAGATGGTACGATATACCCGACCTTACCCTACAAGCAGCTATTTTTGAGCCTGGCAAAGATATTCCGTTGGGTTACAAAGACGAAAACAATAAAGAGTGGAGTTATAATAAAAAGAAAAATAGTTTTAGACATCCTTACTTATAGTAAGATTTTTTTTCCGACCAATTTTTTAATATATTTTCCGATTCTGTAATATTGGTACATATGTCGATAAAAAGATAATTCCCAATGAAAAACCTAACCTAATCGGGATATAAAATGGGAACTACTTCTGAAGTTAAATTATGCAACATGTCATTAATAAATGTAAAGAGCACCGGGCCATTAGTGATACTTATCAACTATTTTTGAGCCTGGCAAAAAAATTCCGATGGGTTACACAGATGAAAACAATAAATAGTAGACTTATAATAACAAAAAAAACAAGGAAACAAGTCATACTTACTTATAGTAAGATAATTTTTCCGATCAATTTTTTTATTTATTTTCCTATTCTGTAATATTGGTACATATATATAGATATATATATATATATATATATATATATATATATATATATATATATATATATATATATATATATATATATATATATATATATATATATATATATATATATATATATCTATATATATATATATATATATATATATATATATATATATATATATATATATATATATATATATATATATATATCGGTAAAAAGATAATTCCCAATGAAAAACGTAGCATAATCGGCTTATAAAATGGGAACTACTTCTGAAGTTAAATTATGCGACATGTCATTAATAAATGTAAATAGCATCGGGCCAAATTAAATTTAAATTTTTATTGGCATCTACTCGTTCTGGGTACTTCTGCCGGATTTTATATTTTATAACTATGTCTTGCTCGAAGCTTCTTTGTTGTTGGGGTATAACTAGCTAATATCAGGGACAGGAAACGAATGCAATTTTCTAAACTATGTAATTTGGTGTTAGTTTAGATAATAATATGTACAATAAATGTGCCTATATTAGTACCTACGTTGATTGTTGATTGCTAGTTCTAATAAAAAAAATTGTGACACTTACCTTACCTTGTTCCTATTATGCAATATATGGTATTTTCCATCCCGCAAATCCTATCTGAGTTCATGGGATTAATGGTGAGAGATCTATTATTGAATGTTACAAGCAGATTTTAAAAATGACTCATATTTCATGCTTTAATTTGTAAAAGAAGATGAAATGATAAATATTATTAATAATGATAAATATTGTTTCCACAAGAATAAGTATCTGTCTGGAAATAGCACCTAATCAATTTGAGATAAGTTGGCAGTCACAATGATAAGGGCGGAGAAACAATAAAGATCCTACACACTTATCTCATAATAATAGTGAGTAATATACACCATTATAGTACTACTTGTTCAAGTTCCTTATCTATTATGTAATATCAGGCAATACCTTATCACAATAATATATACCTATTAATAATTAAATCAAATGAATTAAATAAATAATTACTTACTTATGTATATATATATATATATATATATATATATATATATATATATATATATATATATATATATATATATATATATATATATATATATATATATATATATATATATATATATATATATATATATATATATATATATATATATATATATATATATATATATATATATATATATATATATATATATATATATATATATATATATATATATATATATATATATATATATATATATATATATATATATATATATATATATATATATATATATATATATTTATTATGTGAAAAGAAATCTTGGGTTTGCAGCAATTCATGACAGAGAAACGATCAATTACATAGATGAATAATCAAAGGAAGACATACTTACCAGTTGTAATTCTGGAAATATATCGTTCATTTGGAAGAAGAGGGTTACATTTCTAAAGGTTTAATTTTTTTTAATGTATGAATAACTGGTAGTTACATTTGGTTCCGAGAGATTGCAGATGTAACTAAGGATTTCCGCTAGAGGAGACGTCAACCGTTTTCAACAGAGCCGAAAACGGTTATAGTTATAACTATGTTATAATCTCAGTATGTTCCTGATGTTTGCCCCTGTGCGTGTCGACCCTTTTGGTCAATAAGGTTATATTTCATAATATAATTTAAAAGAATAAGTTTTTTTCAACATAAGGGTGATAGCTAGTGTTTTAACCTTTTTCTTCCACACGTATTCTGTATGTTTTCATATTTATTTTTTTCATATAAGTAGAAAATAACTCTAAAGCTAAAGTAGCTAAAGTAGCTAAAAATTTTAGTTTTAAAATTGTGTAGAATTTTCTAAAAGATATATGACTTAAACACTAAAAGACTTACAGGACTTAAAGGTTTCTGATAGAAAACTTACTTGTACCTATTACGAGTTTTTGATTTAATTGATTTGTATTTTACACGTAAACTATGTATATTTTTTTTTAGTTTATATTCTGCAGAAAATTCTGAAATAACTTCTTTGTAACGCATTAGTTAAAATGATAAACATTTTAACTGAAACAATTGAAATAAAACAATATTTTTACCATATCTACAATTTCCTTTATATTCAATCATTAAAATGTTTAAAATATAGATTTAAACAAAAAAACCTTTTCTTACAAGTAACATTTTTTTAGGCAAGACGGTGTTTCGACATTTTTTCTAAAACTGAGCCTTTAAAAAGAAACCCCTTTTAGGACTTGTAGACTTGTAATAGATCCGAAATCCATTATACACAACTCTTAAACACATCCCTGTCATTAAACTCGTTGAAAAACAGTCCAAATAAATTAATGGCAATTTTAAAACCTCTCTACAGAAACGATTTTTTAAAGATATAAAACCTTCTTCCAAATGAACGATATACGGAAACGACTAACTTAGAAGTTTCCAAGTTCTTTCACCTTCATTGAGGATCTTCAGAGTGATATACAAAACTAAAATCATTTGTTTGATCTTATGTATTAATTATTATTTCCAAAATTCGAAAAAAATACAATTTTCACCCTGGAATATATTTATTAGCTTTTAAATTATTTGCTATTCATATTTATAAATAATAAAACAAATAAATGCAGTAAAACAAATCGCATATCACTCTGAAGATCCTCAATGAAGGTGAAAGAACTTGTACAACTTCTAAGTTAATCGTTTCCGTATATTAATTCGAATAAACAAGTGTTTAATCGAATTGCTTATTATCTAATATCTAAATAATTTCACAAATTTAACTTTAGAATATTTTGCTTTGGACAGAAGTTCGAGCACATGCGAGAAAGGGGTAAATTTTAGTACCATTTTTCAATATATGCGATATTGCGGCCGTAATACTTTCATTAATTTTGCTAGGACTTCGATCAAAACACCTTTGAAAAACTCAATTACTCAGGAATATGATGCTTTTTAAATAATCGCAATCAGAGCAATGGTTGTGCCTAAGACGCCCGGAATGTCCTCGGAACGCAGCCAAAACTGGGTCCGCGTAACCTTGTGCGAAAAAGTGCCTCTCTACTCGGGCTTGCTATTCAAAAACTATAAATCCTAGATATATGCTTCTGCAGAGTTTTCGGTTGAAAAACTCAAAATCTATTTTTAGTAATTACAACTTTTTGTTGTCAGACTAGACTAACGGCTAAGCTACGTTTCCACGTTAGTGCAATTTCACCCCTTTGAACGCCTGGGGTAGTATGTGCTCCACTCGGAGAGGGTTGCAAATTTAAGACAATAAATCTGCCATATAGAGGTACACATTTCCGAAGTTTTTTTACCGGTCAGACCTTTTGCAGAAAAAAAGTATATAATGACGACCTACTAGCTAATAGTCTATTAGTCTAGGCTAATAGACTATTAGCTATTAGCTAATAAAAAAATTACACGAATCGGGCAAAAATGTATTTTTTTCGCAAATGTATGACACTATTTCGGACTATTATAATGTATACTCTACACTCTCTACAGTGGCTCGCTATCACTAAAATACAATTCTATCTGGAACAATTAATGTTCCGAAAACTCTTGCACATTTTTGACGCGAGCTCCCCGGCTCACTTTGTAGTATGTAGTACC
Source organism: Tetropium fuscum (assembly GCA_964058915.1). Taxonomy (NCBI): domain Eukaryota; kingdom Metazoa; phylum Arthropoda; class Insecta; order Coleoptera; family Cerambycidae; genus Tetropium; species Tetropium fuscum. The sequence continues at coordinate 12,638 of CAXKVY010011624.1, forward strand.
TTTAAAATAGCTTAATATTCATAACATTCAGATGCATGGTGATCACTATGGCTTATAGTTGTGTAATAAAATCGGTCGAAAATATTTGGATAAAAGATGAAACTATACCTAACATTTTGCAAAGTTTCATCATCTGCAAATCCAGTTTTAATTTGTGCCGGAAGTGCCTACACGCTTCAAAATAATTGCGTATATATAACATAAATAAAACATAATTGTTATCCACGTAATGTCACTAAACAGTACGTTCCTGCAAAAATCCCAATTATATAAGATAGATACGACCTTCATTGACTAATATAAAACGTACCTAATGAATTAAAAGTGAATTTAAAAATATTCCTTGTTTCGTATATTCATCACGTTTCCACGCCAGCTGATTTAATTTTCATGCTAGACTCGTATTATGTATGTACTAATAATACTACTTAATAATAATTACTTCTGTATAGCTTTCAAACATTGATCTTGCTGTCATGAGCAGACATTGCAAATTAGCCTAGGCATATTAGGATTCTCATAGAAAACTTTTGATATAGTTTTTGACTTCTCATCCTCTGTTCTTTGGGTCGCCGAATAGCTCGGTCAAAATAGACATGCAAGGTTACAGAAATTCGCATAGAGCTAAAAATTGGTACGAATATTCGGAACACCATTATAAATGAAATGTGAAAAGTCCCCATCGATCCCACATCTGCAAAAATATTTAATCATAGTCAAAATTGGTAAATATGGGTTTATTGCGTGTTTTTCAGCCAAACGGTAAGTTTTATCATAAAAATAGATTTGACGAAAATTGTAGATCGTGCAATAGTCTATAAAAATTATCTTCGCACTTTTTCTCCTACGAGTCACCGTTTCCGAGATATAAAGATTTAAAGAGTTGAAAAAGTTCTATGCTATACCCTGCACTTTTATAGTGTACACTTATAGAAAATGATAGGGATAGTCAGTGCGTACTTTCTTCCCAGCCAAAAACTATTTTCATAAAATACAGTCAAATTATAAATTTGTAACGTGAACCATAAATGAATATTTTTGCGGATGTGGGATCGATGCGAACTTTTCACATTTCATTTATAATGGTGTTCCGGTTATTCGGACAAATTTTTAGCTCATGACGAAGTCCTGTAACCTTACCTATGTATTAGGCTAACTTGACCGGGCTACAAACACAAATTTGAAGTTTGCAGGCAAGAATTTCGCCCCGAACTTTTTTTTTGGCACTTTTTGCAAAATTTTTTGCTCTTTTTTCAGTTTTTGGCCTATATCTCAGAAAGAAAAAGTTTTTTCAACAAGCCCATTCCATATAAAATTGAATTAGACAAAACTTCCTGCATTTTTCATATATCACTTTTTTGTAATATTGATCATTCCACCGCTAGAGCGCGCCAAAAAAAACACGAACCCAGTATGCTCCGATCCAGTATACCTTACATTAATAATAAATATAGGGAAAGTAATTGAAAAAATGGAGACAAACGAATGAAATGCAGTTATTACTAAAATAATTATGTACAGTGTATTATAGTCAATAATATAGTACAGTGTATTATAGTATATCATCATACTTAAACGTTGCGAATGATGAATGTCGCTGCCGTCATAAATTGGACTGCCTTAATCATCTGGAACCAACAGGAGATGTTATTTTATGGATTTATTGAAAGTCGAGGTGAGTAGTAATCTGCATATGTTTACTGTTGAAGATAGTGTTGTGCATACCGTCATTTTTCAAGCAACTGTCACATCCTTTTCAGTCCGTTCATCTATTCTCCTTTTTCAGGTGGTGGCAGTCTGTACTGAACAGTAGATATGGGTCGTCTTGTACATTCATATTAACTTCTTCAGACAAGTACATTTATGCGCCAAGTGTGTGATTGTCATTTCTGTGGAATGAAATGTTACAAACCTTCGTCCGCCTTATCCAAACTTTCTTCGATGGTCTCAACAACCGAGGATGAAGTGAAGCCCAGTTCGACATGTACCTCGATGTTGAATGGTCCGTCCGCACGGATATTTGTGAGATCTGTCTCGATTGTCACGTTGTTGCGGGACCCCTCATACTTGATGCAGAGATTGGTGCAATCGCTCCCTGGTTTTTTGCAGCTACATTTTTTTTGCGCAGATCTTGACGCATCTGCCATCTGCATGATACCAAACGTAGCAGTTCGGGAGGAGCAGGGCCTTGTAGAGAAGTGCTCGAAGTGTTGCTCGTTTCCAACCCCAATCCTCGGAATTTTTCTCAACCCCCTAGTCATTGCTGCACCTGGTGATACATCCTTAAACTGTGCAGTGTGGCTATAGCAGCGGATGGTGCTAGTGCAGCTATTTCTGATGA
>CAXKVY010011625.1:0-42671 GCA_964058915.1 Tetropium fuscum
CATACATAGAAACACGCATCATACCACCATTCATAAACAGACTTACAGCACACACAAACATCACAATCAGAGAGGCAATGATACATAAATTTAGAAACCCTTCCTTAAACTATGTATATACCCCTTAAAAACTCTATACAAACGCATCCAACCCCAAAACACTAACAGAATGATATGAAAAAAAAAACAATAAAATCAGAAAAAACAGAAAAAATCTTAAAAAATCAAAAAGCATGAAAAAAAAATAAAGCATGAGCTTAAAATAACAAAACAGCTAAATAAAAGAGGCATAGACAGGAAAATAATAAAATGTAATAATAAAAGAATGCACGCAAAAGGACCCAAAACCAACTAACATAGATTAAGTAGATTGTACCAACGCTTTATCCAAGCTTAAAATTTTTGTAATACTAACTAACTAATCACCCGCAATATCCCGTCGAATCCAAAACTACCATAGGTCCAAGACAAAAACACATAACACCGGAAAGCCTAGACCAAGACAAAATTAATAACAAGTAAAACCGGCAAAAGTTTTCCAGACGGAAAAGAGGCCAAGATAGAAATATCAAATACACGCAATGTATATAATATGTATGTAAATACGGTAAACTTTAAGGATATAACTGGATGTAATTAGTATGATACAATTACTATTAGCATATTACTGTAACGAATATATTTTGTCCTGTGAATCACGTGAGCTCTGATAGCTAACTGACTGGCGTCCGAGGGATATACCACACCGAGCTGAGTGTCACTATATACAGGGTGTTTCTAAATTAATGCGATGCGATTTGGGAAAAATAGTTTTTATTTATTTTCTCCACTATGGAAGAATTTAGAAGACTGTTTTCTCTAATCTATTGAGCGTTACTATAATAGACTTTAATAAAAGAATGACAATTTTATTTGAATGAAACATATTAAATAAGTGCATTATTGTAACAAATAACAGTAACAAACTAATAAAAATGGTATTAAAATATCAATCACAAAAATCATAATAAATGTTGAAAATTGACCCCCTCCGCAAAACCCACGACTCTACTCTTCGTCTAATTGAATTCCGTATTCTTTGAAGAATTTAGAAGATTGTTTTCTCTAATCTATTGAGCGTTACTATAATAGACTTTAATAAAAGAATGACAATTTTATTTGAATTAAACATATTAAATAAGTGCATTATTGTAACAAATAACAGTAACAAACTAATAAAAATGGTATTAATATATCAATCACAAAAATCATAATAAATGTTGAAAATTGACCCCCTCCGCAATACGCACGACTCTACTCCTTGTCTAATTGAATTCCGTATTCTTTGAAGAATTCAGAAGATAGTTTCCTCTAATCTATTGAGCGTTACTATAATAGACTTTAATAAAAGAATGACAATTTTATTTGAATGAAACATATTAAATAAGTGCATTATTGTAACAAACAACAGTAACAAACTAATAACAATGGTATTAAAATATCAATCACAAAAATCATAATAATTGTTGAAAATTGACCCCCTCCGCAATACGCACGACTCTACTCTTCGTCTAATTGAATTCCGTATTCCTTGAAATAATCCGGGTGTATTTTTAATAGTTTCGCATTATGCTGCAATGCGATCTCTTTTAAATTCTCTTAATTTTCAACGGGAGTTGAATAAACCAACTTTATAAGAAAACCCCAATTGCAAAAATCCAACGGATTTAATTCTGAAGATCGGGCGGACCAATTCTGGGGGCCTGCTCGGCTTATCCAACGATTTGGATAAACTGAGTCAACTGGCGACGGGCGTTAGTACTAAAATGGGCTGGCCATCATGCATGAATTTGAACAGGGACATCTTCAAAAAGTAGGGGCAGCTCTTCTTCAAGGATATGACAGTGGGCGTCTCTATATAATCTCATTGATAGAAAATATGGACCATTTAAATAATCATCAATGACACCAAGCCACACATTTAATGAAAACTGTTGTTGAAACGTAGCCTCAAAAATTTCATGTGGATTCTCTTCAGCCATATGCGATTATTATATTATGTCTAACAGATTCCCTTAAAAAGCTAGCCTCGTCAGTAAACAAAATACCAGATAAAAACTGTGGAACATGGGTGAACATTTGAATTATCCAAAAAAATAGACGAAGTAGAAAGTCTCGAGATAAGAGCGCATGCACTCATTGGATATGGTAGGGATACAACTGCTGTTCCTTTAAAATTCTAAATACTGTAGAATACTTATATTTAATATATCGGCAATTTTTCAGGAAATCTTTCTATTAAATTAAAAACAGCCTCCTCTAGCGGTACGGTTCTTACTTCTCAAGCACGTCCGCAATGACAGTTCCTCTAAAAAAAAATACAATTTTCTCAGAGACGTTGATGAATACGTGTGAATATGCCATGATGAGGTTATGTTCGTTCTTGATATAACTGAGCGTAAAGCCGTTGAGCTTTTAATGCATTTCCACCAGCACGACCATATAGAAAATGCATTACTGCCATTTAGGCATTTGTAAAGTTTACCATTTAAACAAGCTGTACCTAGGTATTTATTTCAACTGTAAAATTGCGTTAACTTAACAAAATTATATTTAAATGTCATAATGACTTTATTTGGCAACAGCCAGCTTGACTATTTCACATAATAACAACCCCTCAGTGAATTTATTTGAGGCAATATGAGCATATTTTTATTTTTTGTGGGCTTCGAGAAATTGATTGTTTCAATCTCTCGAAGAAAACTCTAGAGACTAAAAAGTTGCAGACTGAATTTGTATAAAATTTTAAAAGAGTATTTTAATTAAAAATGCAGCTCTTGCACTCAGGTACTTCTATGGAAAATCTGTATTTTTCTATTCTCTTTTCAATTAATGATTATATTCAACATATATTATATTATGCTGAAGGTTAACATTATTACTCTTCACTATTAAATAAATGCTCTGAGCGAGGGTTCCCAAACGCGAACCTGTACTATTTACTTACAAGACCAGAGAGCTTCATCCCGCCTATCCGTGTCGTAATTTACCTAATCTGGAGGCCGTTCTGGCAAGTCACGTCCCAACACCGTAATATTTTAATCCGCAGCTACGGCGTAGATGGGCATATACATGAGGCACATACTCCAATCCATGAGGAGTGCATTTTTATCTAGTTATCTATTCATCCAACTCAGCTTCAGTTGGATTTATTGGCATTGTTTGCTGCTCGTAGCTTAATATTGTTTTGATTTGTGAGCGTCCCGAATAAGTGATACAAATTGCATCCGGATTTGGAAAACATGACAGGCCTGCGAAAGCTATGGTAGTTAATGGATAGAGATTTTGTTATTATGACTAATTTGGTCGATTTGGAGAAGGATGGACATAGACGATAAGTTTGCTAATTGGCAACTAATTTTGAAATAGATTGGGAAGCCTCGAAACACAAAAAAGTTATCTAGATACTGACAGGGTGAACAAAGGAAGTCTACTCCTCGCTCCACGGTTCTTTAACCCTCTTAAATTGTTTATATTTTCCGATCCTTGGGTCAAAATTATTTTATAAATAATAACATAAAGCGAGCATTTCTTGCACCCCTTGGATTTTAATATTTTCGTACAAGACCTACCGCTATTATACATAGAATAGCACGTTTACGTTATTAATTGTAATGGAAAATATAAAATCATTCTCCCTCATCTCGTGAGGGTTAAGTTCAACTTTCGGAACTCTTCCTATCTTATATACTTCTATCAAGTTTGAACTCGGCTAGTCTTTTCTAGACTCATGTCACTAGGGTCAAATGGCAAATAACGGACTACATACAGGGTGCTAGAAAGAGACCAAAAAAAATAAAAAGCATATTATAAATAGCAAGAAAGACTGCAACTATTGTAATTTTTAAAAAATAATTTTGACCCATACTTTTTACAAAAATTCGATAAACAAATTCAAATACCTAACTAAGTAAATTTTTCATATGAAGACACAAAACTAATTTCACGTTAAAGTGCATAATTTTAAACCATATAAAACATATTGTTAATAAAATGTTTTTAGACATTATTTTACTATTAGAATTTTACTAAACTATTAGAAACATCGATTAGCAATATTTTTTAAGTTGGTTTAATTATTTTTGCACAAAAGTGAGGTCTTTCTGAATCTTTATAGCACTATTTTATAACGAATTATTAATTTAAATACTGATTTGTGAAGTCATTTTAAATAGCAAATGCCTTGTGCATAGCTCAAAATGTCTGGAAGAGTTAGTGATCCTCAATTTCAGGTATTTGTATTGAAAAATGTAAATGTTACAGATACCTAAAAATTTAACTCGCAAAAATATATTTCTTTGCGACTTTTGCACTATAATATCCGCATAAAATAACTGCGATAATTCAACTTGAGCAGAGTGATAGAAAATTTTAATAACGATTTTAATAAAATTATCTTTGACTGCTTTTACAATCGGACTAATACGATAAAATTTATAAGCGAAAGTATAAGAAAAAAAAGTTCTTATAATATTAAGGGATGTAAATGTTATTTATCAGTCGAGGACGATTTTGCGCCTGAGCGAAGCGAAAATAAACTTACATCCCGAAGTAAATATAATATTTTCTCTACTCTTACAAAAATTTTGGAATTTACATTAATTTATTTATTTAGTTATCACAAGAATTAATCCTGGAATGTGTTTCTGAGCTCCTGTGGCTTTGCTAATTGTTAGTCCCCGGGATTATTTATGATGTTCCCAACAATACCATACTGACACTGTCAGAACATTTATACATTTGAAAGCTTCATATTTTCTGAAGTGCCTGAAATACTCGCATTTTTTGAGATCCCATTAGATGTATGAGCGAAATGAATATGAAGAGGTGGCAAGTAATTATTTATTTCTACTACGTGAGAAGTCGGAGAATCGGTACGAACAGGCATACAAATCATTTAAAATATTGATGTTTTTCCAAAAGCAAGGAAGAGCTTAGCAAAAATGTGTTGTTAGCTTATTTTTATGAAAAGTCTGCAGTCGTGAAGTCTCCATCCAGTTTGTGTATACGGTTTCAGTATATGAAGATGTGGATATCAATAAATACCCAAATTTCATGCTTATTTTAAAAGGAAAATGGCAAAAAAATCCAGTGATTTCACAAGGGAAGAATTGCATTAGTTTTTTGAAAAAGCTGATGATAACTCATACTTACTGATGGAGGTAGTGGCTATAATGGGAATGCTTATCGGTACCTATTTAGAGAATTTAGAGAATAGAGATAGTGTTAATGTTAATGCTGTTAATAAACAAAACAAAATGTTCGGAAAAAAATTCTAAGAGATAAAAAATTTTTCCGCACTATTGGTAGATATTTCCTTAATCATAATTCTTGCATCCTTTATCTGCCGGACTACAGTGGTTGAGATGCATTCAGTAACTGAATTGTCTAGGTGAATTCAATACGAAAATGTATATAAAAAAACACTATTTCCAGCTATGCCCAGCGACTTTTTAGAGGACAGGGAAACGCAAACTGTCTATCAGCCAAGCCACATCGATGATAATAATCTAAGCCCGATGATAGTAGTGGGTTATTAAAGTTAACCCTTCAACAAGAAAACTATTTGCAAATTCAATTTGGACAAGGGAACTCTTACGTTTGTGGAATTTGATTATAGTTGGTTACATAGGTCAGCTAATTTACTTTAATAACAAGAGAAGCCAGGCATGCTAGATGCAATGGAAATTAGTTCTGTAGGATTTTCAGCGGGTCTACATAAAGCCAAGGGATATTTTAAAAAGTATTGCCGTAAGGGTTGCAGTAAATTAGCGACAGATTTCGTTTAACTGTACACAGAAATGAAATATGTTCCAGAAGAACACAAGAGAATTACAACCGTAATACCACCTAATATGATAAATTGAAATTCTATCAAAATTAACTTTTATTTCCAATTAGCGAAGTACCTGATGCTGTAAAGTGAAATAAAGTAAAACTATATTCTATGTAAGCATATTTGGCATATCTCTTGGTACAAATAAATCGACGACACATCTGCAGCCTTTTGATTAGGTGAGACGTAAAATTACCTGTTGTGTTACTATTTCAGAGAAAACTGAATCCTTAATGTATGTGAGAATCAAATTATTCATGCTGTGGCAAGCACTAGAGCCATTCCGGTAATGTCAACAGAGTATTTAACGGATCTAAATTATGTATCATCTAACTCATGAATCCACAGTTCGAGTTCTAAGAAAAACTATTATAGGATAATGAATGCTTGGTGTATTTTGGTATTACGGCGAACTTTTCTACTTCAAAGTCCCTAAATACAATTTTTTTTATTATCCATTAAAATCTATTGCCAGTAGCATATACTTTCTTCTGTGATTCACATCTCTGTGGAAGTATAAACTTCCACAGAGTCATTGTTAATTACCTATCACACCAGGTGGATTGAAATGTTCGCGAACTTTCCTTAAAAAGTGCCTCTATTTTTTTTCGTGGGCCGACAATTCAAAATTTGTCGCTTTTCTATTTGATTACGCCTTGGAAAAGGTGTTTCAGGTAGAGATGAAACCCTATTTGTAGCAATTTAACTCAAAATTAGTATTTTATTGAAATATTATTTGGCTTCATACCTTACTAAAAAATGTTTTAACATTTCTCTTAAGTTCGAAATGTTCACTAAACACTACAATATAGAAAAATATACGTATACACATTAATTTTGGATTTTGGAACTTTTGGATTAACACTTCAATACGTAAGTCAATCCGTTTCGATCTGGAATGTTCATGGTTTCATCACTATTTAGTTTGTTCAGTCGTGTTCAGCTCGAAGATATCGAAATACGTGCATTAAATTAACAGCTAGATGCATATAGGAGGAATACACGTTCGTACCTATGGAGACCCCAGGGGGTTGCATAGTCTCATGCAATATTCCGAGAAACGTAATACTTCACTTTGAGAGTTATGCAACTGGATTAATATTGTTAGGACTATGTTGTGCAAACCTCGTGAACGGTTGACTAAATCGGCACATTACGTTTACTTGGAAATTATTTGAAGGGTGCAGTTAGTTCGCTAACTTGAAACCAAAACAATTTGTTTATGCTTCCTAAACCCTGTAATTTGAGTAACTAGCAGAAAATTGTAAAAATTATTTTACACATTTAAGTTTGATTTGTTTTATTTAAGTTTGATATATGCTATTAAGGCGACAATAACAGATATTTAACAAATAAACATAAAATATTGTACATGATATGATATATTTTCACTGAGATATAGAGAACTCACTTGTAGGATCGAGAACTGATGTTTAAACCGATTTCACTCGCGCCTAAAAAGTTGCGTAGCAGTCACATTTGGTCATTTTGAACGGTCTCGAAAAATCAATTTTTCTGTGCGAAAATAATTTTTTCTATATTAATAACTAAACGTGTGACATGAGAAATAACTTTATTACTAACAAATATTTTATAATACATGAAATTGTATAGAATAAACTTAAGCATATTTCAGCTGTGTTCATTGCAAATGTACCTTGAGCAAGTCCCGTAAGTTGTATCTCTCTTTCTATTTTTCTTTGAGGAGCAGTCTCACTAATTTGCAGCACATGACGAATACTGTTTTGAATTTTCAGAGAAATATCCATTGTCAACCATTGCATGTGTTCTACGCATAGTTCTCTAAAAAGAGTTTTTAAAAATGCACGTCTATTTAAATTTGCTTTCGTATTAGATTCATATATAACCCGGCTATTTATCCCAGCAATGTTAATCATTGAAAAGAAAAGTGTCAGTGGCCATCTAGCACGGTTGAAACAGAATAACTTCCCTTTATCCCGTCAACTTTGTCAACGCCACCTTTGGTTTTTTTGTAATATAGTATAATTTTCGGTTTTTTATTGACTGCTTCTTCAACTTCTCCTTGGTAGTGTATTGACGATATCGACAGAACCGTCTTATCTTTTTCTAGGGACATATGATAGGAAAGTCGCGTTATTTGTAAAACCAAAAACTGTACTGTTTACTTCTCTGTGCTTTGTTTTGACGAATTCCGGTGGCAGTTCTCTTTTATTTTTTTCTAATAGCCCAACCACTGTAAAATTTTCTTTCAGTAAGTCATGTACCATATTAATTGAAGTAAACCAATTGTCCATGGTTACGTTGCGTCCTGATCGAACAATTGATTTTACTAGACATTTGACAATGCTCCTAGCATTATTATCTAGCCTAAAAGGACCCTATGGCTGTGTTCCAACATAAAATTCAATATTTACGATATAACTAGTAGGTATGTGAATATGCCAGTGAAAAAATTTTGATCCCGTATCGTGCATAGTTTATCTGTGCTTTTACGAACTTCTCGATCTGGAATGTTGTCTCAACAATAATATAACGTATCTGAAATACTCTAGACCAGTGCAATCGGAAGCCCATAAATCCGAAAGATTCAGGTGAGAAGCTCGTGAAACTCCAGTCAAATATAACACATCCATAAACGCTTTCATTTCAATAACGCCTGTGTCTCTGGCGTCTCTTTCACGTGTAAACTTACCTCGAAAGGACTCAAGTTTTATGTTTACATGGAAAACAATTTGTTCTATTACCACATCAAGAAAAAATAACTTCCACGAATAAATTGGAGTTGTAGTAAACTTGGCAGTGTTTTTGGACCTTCGTGAAAACGTATAATATTTGCTGCTTTTGTTTTCGCGACACACATTGTTAGGTATTTGCAACAGAGTATGACAGAGTTACCCACATAATTATCAAGGTATTTAGACAAATAAGAATATCATAAGAATATGATCATCATCTTCTTGATCGTAGTCTGGCTGTTCAGAATTGGTGTCATGGTGACTTTTCGCCAGAAAATCTTTGTCTAGGTCTCAATTTCTCCAACTTCCTGCTAGTCTAGTAATTCATCCCATAGTCTTTGCATTCCAATTTCTCGCTCATAATCACCCATTTTATGAGCTAAAAGAATAATTGTTTGTTACGATTATATTATTACATTATTACTTGATTGTCCAAGATAACAGTTGTGCCTGACGCACTTATTTATCTTGGACATTCAGTCATTCATGAATAGTCCGTAACCATATATTATTATGCATAACCATAAATTATTGTTGTTAGGTATATTATTATAACTACTAAAAAGGTGGCATACCTACTTGAGATTTTGTTTATATATATATATATATATATATATATATATATATATATATATATATATATATATATGTTGTTGTTAGGTATATTATTATAACTACTAAAAAGGTGGCATACCTACTTGAGATTTTGCTTATATATATATATATATATATATATATATATATATATATATATATATATATATATATATATATATATATATATATATATATATATATATATATATATATATCAATGATCAATGAAATAAATCGTATACTGCTCTGAAGATCCTCAAGAAAGGTGAAAGAACTTGTACAACTTCTAAGTGGTTCGTTTTCATGTACATAGTGATTCATTTCCGTATGTGTGTCCAGATATAGCACTGGTAAGTGTGTTTTCTTTCTTATTCGTCTATTTGCTTATTTCTATGTAATGAAATGCTACAAACCCAAGATTACTTTTCACAATATATATATATATATATATATATATATATATATATATATATATATATATATATATATATATATATATATATATATATATATATATATATATATATATTATATATTTATATATATATATATATATATATATATATATATATATATATATATATATATATATATATATATATATATATATATATATATATATATATATAAATGTATATATATATATATATATATATATATATATATATATATATATATATATATATATATATATATATATATATATATATATATATATATATATATATATATATATATATATATATATATATATATATATATATCAATATATATATATATATATATATATATATATATATATATATATATATATATATATATATATATATTATATATATATAAACAAAATCTCAAGTAGGTATGCCACCTTTTTAGTAGTTATAATAATATACCTAACAACAATAATTTATGGTTATGCATAATAATATATGGTTACGGACTATTCATGAATGACTGAATGTCCAAGATAAATAAGTGCGTCAGGCACAACTGTTATCTTGGACAATCAAGTAATAATGTAATAATATAATCATAACAAACAATTATTCTTTTAGCTCATAAAATGGGTGATTATGAGCGAGAAATTGGAATGCTCAAATTTCTAGACATAAGTTTAGCTGCCGCTTATTCAAGGACGCTATCACCACTCTCCTGGTTTGTTACTCGTTTCTACGGAAGTTACTCCATTTTAAACAATCGAAGTTCCTTGACAACGAGTGCTATATTATACTACTCTCATATAATGTGACCAATCATATTGCAGCTAATTATTTTATTTATTTAGTTCACCTTAAATGTTGTTAAATTTTGATTTAAACAGTTTTAATTCTTCATTCTACATAGGATTTACACATCATATTCACTCTCCACAAATTCGTTTCAATGTTAATAATACAGTGACCTGTACCCATCTGTACCTCAAAACGTTTTGCCTCAGGATTATAATCCCGAACCCCTATACTGATGTGACGCATTTACAATTTTACGTCCAAATATACCGAGTTTATGTTAGTGTGATATACCATAATGTGTGTTAGGACTTGTCTATTACGATTAAGTTGGATTTAGAATTTTGCGCTGATAAATGACTTTAATATTTTTTAATTTACATACTGGCCAATCAGATGATTTCTCGTACCTGGTCTGTGAGATGTGTAGAAATTCTTGCGCTCGCAACTGATACTAGAGCTGGGACTTTATAGATTGAATCTCAGTACACGTATTACTTTATAATTTAACGTGTTTATTGTGTTTCACCTCTATATTTGGGCTCTGGATATTCGTTTATCTCAATATATATATATATATATATATATATATATATATATATATATATATATATATATATATATATATATATATATATATATATATATATATATATATATATATATATATATATATATATATATATATATATACACACATATACACACACACATCTAATTGCGCATCCTGTGTCTATAATTTCTTCACCCAGCGGTCGGAGTAAACTATAGACTAACGTTCATCGCTGACGACGCATTTTCCAACACAAATACTCTAATCTGACCGGATATCCTGACGTCTAGTAACACAGGCCAGCCCAATGTACATTTGCAATTACCCCTTTAATAGCATACATTGAAGAAATTCACTTTAATGAAGCTATTACGGTTTGAGTAGGTCAGTACGTTCATTAGCCCTAAATAACTGTACTTCATTGTTCATTAGGGACGACTGAGTTAGAAAACCATTCCATAAATGCAGATGCGAATTTGTGCGGAAATTGGTAATAGTTTGCAGGTCACAAAGAGTGACTTTCTACAAGAGATAATATAGTATGGGGAAAATTTAATTTTACCAATAGCGTATTTCATGTTAATGGTTAAAGTTTGGGCACTATTGAAGTCACAAGTGTATCCAACATATTGTATCGTGTTGATTGCAGAATTTGAGTAACAAAAGTAATATCCTGATTGTACTTAGATGTCTAAGGTGCCCTAGATAGTTCTATAATTGATCGTATCCATAAGGAATTATTAAGAAGCAAAGAATATACACAAGTCGGTGTAAGTACGAGATGTAATATTTCCACAAGCACTGTTCTTGATGTCGTTGATTTATTTGGTCCCTAGGAAGTTCAAATCATATTAGACGCCGTTGCATTTTTTTCTGAACGAGGATGCCATTGCAGTTTTTCTGTTACGGAGCATACCAACAGTAGGGGGGTCACCACCACAGTGTAACAGTGTAGTTCGTGTATGGACGTGTTTTTGTTTACAAAGGATAACTTTGAAACAAGGTAACAAACAAACTTCTAATTCATTTTATAATCATTATCGTTAAAATGACTGTTTCTTTATTAATACATATCCCATATTGCTCGATGAGGATTTTAAATATCCCATGTTTTGTAGTAATTTATTTTTATGATAGGTATCGTAGGACAGTTTAAGCTTTTAATTTTACTAAGTAATATTGAATCAATTTCAAAGTATACATTTAAAAAAAATAAATATGTACTAATTAAATTGCAAACCAATCTATCTTATCGTCCATAGTTAATTTAAAGCAATAAAGCAAATACACAGTAAACAATATTTGAAAATTTTCCTGAGCATAAAGTAAAGTTGATAAGTTAAAAAGAATACTGAACCATAGTATAAGTATATTTTGAACTGAACTCGAGGTTGAGGATTTTCCTGCTTTAATGAGAACTAGATAAGAAGACTATAAACGTTTTAATTTTCTATACATATATCGTTAAAAAATTGACATAAATTAATAAATTTTAATAAATAGTAAATAAAAAAGTGTCCACTGGCATTGTGAACTAGTGCCCAATTTAATAAAGAGTCTACTGAATATATAAGAAATTTAAAGTAAGTATATTCCACTCAATTATTCTGTTAATATCAAACTAAATTATTTATATCTATAAAATCAATCCAATTCTCTACCAATAAAAATAATAACATAAGTTTATAACAAAGTTTATAAGTTTCTGCACAGAAGAACGACCAAGAATAAACGTATTCACACAAGAACAAACTTTATTGCGTACAGCAAATTGAATACAGAAGTAATGCTAACGATGGTTACCGCAGCAGGCCTTTTATATGAAATAAATGCAAGCACGCATTTACTGCGTCGGTATTTTTGTGCCTTTATTCTGACACGTAGGTATCATAACGCTGAGTTATGGTACCAGTCATAAACAAAGATAAAATAAAGATAATTGACAAAGTAATAGAATGTTATAACTTGTGTTACGCAAGTTAATTCTATTTAAACTAATATATATATGTTATAAATGCTATATCAATTAAATATACACAAGGTTTGTAATTTTATAGTCTTCGCAGTGATTTTGAAGCAGCTGCTGTCTGAAATCAGAATTCAAAAGCCGCAAGACCAGTTCTTCCCAGCGAAGACTAATAATTTCTTTTACATAAATTTAATAATAGCCTGATACCTTCAGAGCGTACAAAACTTCCAAAGCCTTCTCTCACCATCAGCATGCGAGAGGGATATGTGTATTGCGATAAGAGCCAGCGCGGGCGGTGATTATCCAACTTTCCAGGATGGTCCCCGAAGACTGGTAATCTTCATTACAGCTAACTTGACAGAGCAGATGTGCGCTCACAAGTTAGGAGTTGGCTGGAAAGCGTTGGGGGAAAGCGGAGGTCGCGTGAGGGATCAAGTCGACTTACTTGTACCATTTGTAGTTGCTCTTCCAGACACGACGGGATGCGGTTAAATAAAGCGTGGGCCGTACGACTTTTCTGCGATTAATCAGTTATAGCTTAGGCCTGGCGTCAATACAGACATAATGGTCTACTCTCTTAGGTCTTAAGGCGAAGTAGAGAACTGTAGGAGTTTAATTTAACATTTAGACAAGCTATTCAATTGTAGATTGAGAAAAAAATACATTAAAGAGTTAATGTCAGGTTCATGCTTATTTGATTCATAATTTCGTCGTTGTACAGTTGAATAGGAATATCAGAAATTTTATTGAATTTGATATCACCAATTTATCTTTTAGATTAAAATTGCGAAGAAATGCTTATTTTTATTACAAGAACCTCACATGTCCATAACTTATTTTCTTTAAAACTAACAGTAATAAAAAATACGATTTCAAAGGAAAATTATATTTTATATTTTTTTATGATATCTCAGTAGAAACAAATATATTTTACATAAATATACCTAAAATAAGTCTTAAATTACATTTACTAATTTTGTCAAGAAATTACTTTTATATATACGGTTTTTCCCAATCGCTTGACAGATTCTTATTGATATTTTATATATCGTATATCTTTTTATGCTCGCTTCCCTTCAAAAAATACATCTCAATACATTTCCTGAAGAAGATGAAGCATTTTAAATTTTTCACTGCTTTTCGTTTTACATTATATTTCTAACACATGCTACATACATATTTTCTTGAGTACCCAAAAGCGATATCAAATGGGAATTTAAATAGTTCCAAGTCATAAGATATATTAAGGCATAATTCCGTATAAAATCGATTAAGAATGAAAACCTCCTTCCCACCTCTGCGGATGACATTGGCTTATTATTTTATCAAGGCACTGGCAACAAACTGTACCATTTGGAAATGCCCGCAAAAAATTCGCCAATATTTATAGTGTTTGCATTAAATGGAAAGGTGTCGACTGACTATATTTAATCACATAAAAGTATTTAGTATACAGCTATGTATATTAAATACTTTTATGTGATTAAATATAGTCGACACCTTTCCCTTTAAAGCAAAACACTACATTCGTCTTAATTAAACTAGGCTTCAGCAATATCCATTAGCCGGTACTTTGTGGCTTCCCAGGCTGATGCACACGCAAGGAAATCAGTTTTCCTAAGCATCTAACCATATTTATGTAAGATAAACATAATTATCCCCAACTCGCGGAAGATGTCTACAGGGTACCTAGGGAACTGCGGAATGTTGATGTTCAATTCTCAACAAAATTTAAACTATGATTTGCCATCAAAATTAACACTTAAATACAACTTACAAATTATCTATATTTATTAAACTACTTACAAGTTATTTATTGTTTTTATTAATTTATTTTAAGTTTTGTTTACACTAAAGTACTTTTTTTGTCATGATAGCAACATTTTCTCTTATGCTAAAGCGTTACACTGGTTTTTGGCGTTCTCATGACATTGTAGAATAAATATTTATTTCTGTTGTTGTCCATTTATTGCTGTTTTGCTTTTAACCCTAGAATTTCTTCGGGACAAGTTGTCAATGATAAATCATACAGCTTAAATCATATAGGCCTTGAGTCATCCATTTAAGGTATTTTATTGTTTCACATGTTCAAGTTAACCTTAAAAGTGATAAATTCAGAAAGTGCTACAAATTGTTATGACAAGAATTTATTTTCGCAAAACAATAAAACAAAAAAGACGATATTTTTTTACATTTTTGTGTATAACTTCTTTCGGAGTAGATTTAGGCGTTGGTTCACAAAAAAGAAAAAAGTCTTTCAAAGTTACCTACTTTTTTACGATTTAACCACTTTTTAACTTTACACCATGCATATGTTTATAATTTTAATAGGTGTAAAAATATTTTTATTCAATGAAACAATAAATTTCGGGTTTAGTTCTATTTTAAATCCTTTTTAGTAGGAATGGAAAAAAAATTAATCTCTTGCATTTAGGTCGAAAATATGGTCTTTAAGGGAAAATAATAACAAACTTCACCTTGTGAAGATTAAGAGTGTATATTTACCACTTTTCTATACAAGCGCCACTGTAGTCTTTAGGTAGCTTCGCGTCGAGATCGGAAGGCCCAGGGGTCAAGTGATTTACAAGAATACTATCTCCTACAGTGAGAAAATATTTATAGTTTCAATAATAACACCAAAGGTTCGAGGTCATACTCTACAATCTATCTATGTAGTACATCTATCTATACCTATACATATATTTTTTTCTCAGTCTGTTTACTGTAGGTTTACGGTTTTAAAATGGGGGCGCCAGGAAGCCAAAGTTATTTTGAAGTTTTGAAGTAAGCAAAGATTAAATATGCTGAGTAATAGTATTTATAGCCGTGAAAATATTAGTAGCAAATATTAATATAATAAATAAAATAATATAATGTGCGATAGCCGGAAGGTCTCTAAGAAAAATTATGGTCACAATTTTATTGCACAGGAACGCATAATTCGAAACATTTGTGGTTCATCAGAGAGAGTCTGTCAAGCCTTTTTTTGTGAGATACAAACTGTTTACCCTTTCTTGTATATATATATATATATATATATATATATATATATATATATATATATATATATATATATATATATATATATATATATATATATATATATTTTGTGAAAAGTAATCTTGGGTTTGTAGCATTTCATTACATAGAAATAAGCAAATAGACGAATAAGAAGGAAAACACACTTACCAGTGCTATATCTGGACACACATACGGAAGTGAACCACTATACACACGATTTACATTATATTTTCCGATTTATATTATTTATTTATATGTGTGTCCAGATATAGCACTGGTAAGTGTGTTTTCCTTCTTATTCGTCTATTTGCTTATTTCTATGTAATGAAATGCTACAAACCCAGATTACTTTTCACAAAACAAATATGAATAGCAAAGAATTTCAAAGCTAATACTTTTAAAAACAAAATGAAAAGGTTACGAGGCTCGAGAAGGTTTATTATAATGTAGAGAAATTTTTTAATGATAATTTAGTACAAATCTGTTTCTCTTGTTAAACTTGCAATGTGATTTTAACATCAAACTGTGATCTGTCCTATACATTTATTTTTTAAATCTTCTGATATATTGGTTAATTAATAATATTTCGGATAATTTGGTAAAACAAATTACCATTAACTAATTTCCTAAATAACCTTTTAATTTGTGCTAAATATTGTCCTAATTTTTTTGACAATATATTTACTTTTAAAGTTTTAGAGATAATTATTACTTTTGAAGGTTATATATTCGAGAAAATGGCGAACGCGCGGGGCACAATGTTTGACGGGCACGGGTGGTGATTGGATAACTGGTTTTGTATTATTTTATACCGTAATAGTAATACCGTAAACAACGAATGAGCAAGTACCTAGGTATACATTTCCTGGGGAAGGCATTGGACATCCTGTAAAAATTTCTTTTGTTTGTTTTATGTCAAAAAATAACTACAAAAATTATTCTAAAATAAAAATAAAATACCAAAAATACTGTTTTCGTTCTTAGGTTGTTTAGAGACGTAAGAATATGTTAACATAAGGCAGTCAAATCTTTGCATGAAACTAATGACTTCTCCTGATATTATCGAGAAACAAGTAAGTAAAAAACTAACAGGTTTAATCAAGAGCCAACATTAATATTGCTAAGCTTTTTGTAGCAAACTGAACTAATAGCAGTCTCTACTATTAGTTCAGCCAATACGTGAAATCTAAATAAACATCTACAGGGAGACCGTTCGGATTTAGAACCGGCCACAAAACAAGTGAGGCAATACACTCCCCTTAATTAACAATATAAGTAAATTGCTTAGAATCAAATCGTAATCAATCCACTTTGTGTATTATGTGACTTTACCAAATTGTTCGGCTGTGACCAACCACTATGAATGTTTAATTAATTGGACTAATTTACAGCCTGTCGATTTTCTATACATTCAGATAATATACCTTACAGTCAAATTTAAGTGATCTAATTACAGGATATATAACAACAATTTATATATATATATATATATATATATATATATATATATATATATATATATATATATATATATATATATATATATATATATAATATATATTGAAATGAAATGAAATAGTTACTTATTATTTGTATTATTTTTTGTTATTATTTGTATTATTGTTTGATTAATTTTATGTTGATTTAGAAAAAAAAATGTATTTACTCGAACGCCTACGTTATTTTATGGAAATTTTGTATATTTGTTGAACGCCTAAATATTTTATTATATTATATAAATGTTTGTTAAACCGTATTATCTTATCCTGGCTAAACTTATTACCTTGTTCCATATGTAGTATGAGCTTCTTTTACCTCTGTAGTTGGTTCTGGATATTGCTATTGCAATACTCAGTACCCACATTCAAGCAAGACGTAAATATATGCAAATGTTTTATATATATAATATTATAATATTAAGAAATGCACAAGTAGGTAGGTAGTTCCATGAAATAGTGTTAAACAAATTAATAGCAAAAACACATTTTTAAAAGCAAGCTTTTATTGAAAAACTAAAAAGAAGAAAATAAACTATAAATTAAATTAAACCCATCAATTTATTACGTTACACAATTTATTAAAACCTTGTCTGCTGGACATGTTTCTAAGTCTGTTCATTTCATTTAATTCGTCATTGTTGCATGGTATGCCTGTTAATTTAGTACACTAGTTTTTCAATAAGGAGACTCTACTTAACTATACTTATTTCAGCTTGAAGCTTACTTGTGCCTAACGAAGCACAGTTTTGTGTTTAATCAAGCCCAAAACTGTGCTTCCTTAGCTTAGCTAGAAGCTTTCCATTTATCTCTTAGACAGATTGCAAAGCAATGCTATCAACGCCCATCTCGCTACATTAATAATAATCCTGACATATTATGAGAAAAATAGTATTTTTATAAAGAGAAATAAGAAAGTATAGTCAACATATCAACCTTGCAAATATGTATTATCTCTATGAGAAAGATATTATAAAGATTAATAAACAAGAAATATTTAATTTTAAACAATTATGTTTTATTTAATTTCAATATATAGGTATAACACCAATGTATTATGCAATCATTGATGTTGGTATGCATCACTTACTACATGCTACTATATGTGTGTAACGATTAATGGTATGTGGTGACACTAATTACACATGGCTGATTAACTAGTTTTCTATGAAATCTATCAAATGCAATTGTCATAAAATTTACAAATGGCAGATAAAAAGATGCTCTGTGATGCATAAGATCAATATTATGCATTAAGTTAATATATGAAGCTCATATTTGCATGAAATTTGATATGGTAAGTGTTTATAATTACACGTTCAATATTTCTTATACTTATATTATACTATAATTTTAAGAATTCGTTTTATTTTTATTAAGCTAGCTTTGTTAAAGATGAAAAGTACCTTTGATTACTTAGTTTTTGGTGTTTTGTAGCAATTTCCCATCCCTTGAAGATTATGGCATGATTGCTGGACCTGGGTATACACTACCGCATAAATACAGTACCTATCAGGAACAAATCTGGAACTGCTCGACCAAAATTTGCCAGAAGGATTTCCAAAACCTTTTCTAGACCTCCTGTGAGAAATGAAATTTAAATTAACTCGATTTTAACTATTAATATTAAATAAAATGTTCGCAACAAAATTTCACTCCAGAAAAACCAGAAAGAAGAGACGATCTTCTTTCTGGTTTTTTTCGTTGCTAATATATATTTTTTTTAACAAGATTATGTTCAAGTTTGTTCTCTACCTGCGTTCGTGATATATTGTAATGTTTTTCGTATGTAGGTACCATCTAATTTGGCAACTGAATGTTTATTTCACTATTATTGTTATTATTTAATCACGACGCTATTATTACGACGTTACTTCTTATTCTATTATAAATATAAATGTTCTTTACATGTAGTCACAATGTAATAATTTTAATACCTGTTTGTATTCTTTGAATTTGTTATTCCTTATTTAATATTCAATTACAGGTTAATTTGCTGCTCTTATCTAGTAAGTTTTTGGTTTGACATTGGCTGTCAATGGATTACAATAATTATTCTATATTTTATTATAATTATGTTTACTGGTTATTATGACTATCTGGTTATATTGTGTATTATATTTAAAATTTGTATATTTTACCATATTATCGTTACACTTTTATAGTGCCCTTTTAGTGTTATATACAGGGTGAGTCAGTTTTTTGTAGACAATCTTTAACAGGGTATAGAACGCACGTTTTTAAAAAGAAAAGTGCCTATAAAGATATGGCCGATCTAGCTTCCTAAGGAAGATACAGGGTGTTAAAATTTAATTTTTTTTTACAATAATGTGTAATATTTTCTGAACGGAATGATATATTCACTAAATATTGTACACATATCTTAACCTGCATAGGATCAACATGTTGTATTGTTCCTGTCGAAAATACTATAGTGGATGTTACTTTTTTCGTACGCCACTGACATTATCTGATACATATTTCTAAAATAGCGGCCCCTTAGTAACAATTTTGATCTCTTGTAATTTTGCTCTAACTATGACAGTTTTCGAGATATTGGCCGTTGTTTCTCTGACAGTGTAATGTCGTTATTATATTTTTTTCTCGAATTTTCTTTATGACTTATAAACGAACGCTTAGATTTTTTCATGTTTGGGAGATAATGCCTATTAATTAAGGCGCATAAAACAAGCGGTAAGAATGTTCAAAAACTTGCACAGTGGCGGGGTGGAAGGGGTGCTCCACCCCTTTCGTAAACAGAACTTCTACGCCAAAGACTATTTAAAAAAAAATGTTATTTTCATTATCTACATACAGTTTAACAAAAATAATGTCCCTTCTTCTGTTTCGAAATTCCTGTGCGTTTCCTAGTTATTTTGATTTTTAGTGTTTGATGTGTCGTTTATAAGTCATAAAGAAAATTCGAGAAAAAAAATATAATAACGACATTACACTGTCAGAGAAACAACGGCCAATATCTCTAAAACTGTCGTAGTTAGAGCAAAATTACAAGAGATCAAAATTGTTACTAAGGGGCCGTTATTTTAGAAATATGTATCAGATAGTGTCAGTGGCGTACGAAAAAAAAGTTCCATGATGCAGAATATCCGAAGTACCCGAAAAAAGTAACATCCACTATAGTATTTTCGACAGGAATAATACAACATGTTGTTCCTATGCAGGTTAAGATATGTGTAAAATATTTAGTGAATATATCATTCCGTTCAGAAAATATTACACATTAATGTAAAAAAAAATGAAACTTTAACACCTTGTATCTTCCTTAGGAAGCTAAATCGGCCATATATTTATAGGCACTTTTCTTTTTAAAAACGTGCGTTCTATCCCCTGTTAAAGTTTGTCTACAAAAAACTGACTCACCCTGTATATGTATCCTATATGCCTATAGGCTTGCGATATAAGGGCAATATTTTAGGGGGGTGATGGCCCAGATCATTTTATAAAAAAAACTTTCTATAAACATAGGCCAGCAAACGCTTCGTTACCGATCTACAGGATGTTTACAAGTTTGATTAAAAAAACAGTAAAACATAGATTTCACTTTCAACAGTTTTTGTAATTTTTGGTAAGAAAATGGTGATCCTTATTGTAAGATACATGTTTTGGCCCTTGAATCAAACCCTTGAATTTGTAAAAAATATGTTTGTATGATAAATGAACATGCATCTCAACATCTGCCGCGAAACACTCAACATCTACGGCGGGCGCGTGGTCCCAGATAACTGGTAATGAGGACAGAGTAGCAATAAATCTCGGTAACTCAGAACCATGTTATCATATATAAAAATTGTAAAGAGACTGCCACCAAGCCACCCGTAATAAATAGGATGGTTTGAAGAAAAGTATTCAAGTAAATAGGAGGAATGCACAAAGGGCCTAATAAGGCCTAAGTGCTGTAGTGGAAACTGAAACCACTACACTTCTACCGATATACATGCATACATGGACATGCAATAAAATGGTTTTTAGTCTTTTACTCAAAAAACGGTGAGTATAAAATTCTGAGGAAAGTTTTCTTCTTCATTATTGAACAAGGAATTCAAAAGTAATTTTTATTTTTTATTTTTAGAGAAACCATCGGCGTCAAATTTTTTTCTTTAAAAATAACCAGTGCCTACACACAAAAAAGAAATGATTGTATTAAATATAAATATATATGAACCAAGTAAATATATGTTTGATATAAGCCAATCATTTACAGAATTGAGTCAACTAGACAAAATAATCATTAGAAAATACAAAAATATTTATCTCAATTATTTATAAGCTTCACTCTAGTGTCTGTAGCAACAACTGAAACTTGTGATGTCTTCCGCTAAATAAAAAGACATTTCAGGCAACCACCGCACATTGTCAAACCAACCATACAAATGTTTCAGTAAATAACTTGAATATTTCTAATATTTTTGTGGCATAATTCGTTTACATATTTGACGGTTTGATTCAAATATATCGATAATTTGTGCTAATTATAGAATACGTGAATAAAACGTTTGATGTATTTAACCTAATAACATAAATGTTTCCTAACACCACTTCGTGATTTACGTTTTATTTAGGGTATATTTGGTTTAAATATGCTATGGCTATTGGTTTAAATGTGATAATAATTTTTTAATCTATTTACTTTTCTATAAAAAAATCGAGAAAAATATACCTACCAAGTTATAAAGGTGTGAAAAACTATTTCGCATCTTGACATTTTATGTGGAATACATTAAATAATAACGTCTTTAAATTTTCTGGGAAATATAAGTAAAAGGTTAAGGCATGCATGGATTGTTTAAAAAAAATGAAATCCAACATGTATATATTAAAGTATAAAAATATATTTTGCTGTTCAAATATATATATACATACATATATTACCTAATAGCTGTGTAAGTCCTTAGAAACAAGTAGGTCCAAATGTTAACGTTCACTAGAATGAAAGCAAAATTCTTAGGTACTTATACAGGGTTAGTAAAAATTCGTATACATTCTGGAATAGCTAGCCTTTCTAATTAATTTCTTCTAATTTCTTATTTCTTCATAATTTCTCATTTCTTCGTAATTTCTTTTCAGACGAACCTTGTCCCCAATGTTGCCGTTAACCAACCTCTACCTCAATCTGGTCGTCTGTTAGAAGCTCTACGATTTCCAAATCGTCAATTTTCTGTTCTAAAAACAATGATCCTTGAGAAAAAACTGGGTCTTTTAGTTAGATATAATAGGCAGTTAATGGAACCGACTTGCGCAATCACAATATGGCTCCTGTAGGACATAAACAAAGAGATGACCCACCAGTTTCAGAATAGTCACAAACCCATCATTTGTGTTTTGTGAATAGCAAGCTATTGATTCTCATCTGTTCTTGCTATACAGGGTGTCTTGAAATTAGACGTCAATATTTTTAACCACGTATTCTATACACCCTAAAATAAAGATAAAAGTTTATTTAAACTAGGGTCCGTAACTTCTATGTTTTTCAGATACAGGGTGATACAGGTCTTCACATTTAACACACTGTATCTGAAAAACTAAGATGTTGCGGACCCTAGTTTATATAAACTTTTATCTCTGTTTTCGGGCGTATAGAATAACGTGCTTAAAATATTGACGTCTAGTTTCGGGACATCCTACATAAACACAATACCTATGTAGTTTATGTCCTACAACAACTAAACTCAGCTGAATTTGACATTGAAGTGCCAGGTTGCTAAAATGCCCTATTAGTGGTGTACTGACTAGTAAAATTAATCTTAAAACAACCGCCAGACCAAACATGACTTTATAAGTAAATTCCAATCATTTCTTCAGAAAGTTAATGGAAACGGGTATAGATTTCATTGAAGAATACCACAGTTCTTCCTAATACATAGAAGATTCACTGGACCTAACCCTTTCTGGTATTGTATTAAGTAAGTTTCAATTAATTCTTTAAAAAGTTAATGTAAACGGGTATAGGTTTCAATGAAAAATACCAGACTTCTTCCTAATACATTTTTACAAATTTGTTTTTGAGACAAAAATATAGAAGATTGACTAAACCCAACCGTTTCTCGTATTGTATAGGTACAATGGAAACTACAATAGGCTATTTTTTATGAAACATAGCGTCTTAAACCACGTTACCTATCTGGAATTCTGGAATTTGTCCGGAGTGCGGATCAGAGTTCCGCTGCACATAGGCCCCTTGTGCTACCACGTTACCTACATAAGAAATTAATTACTGGGTTCAGACGCCATGTTTAATGAAATAAAAAAATAGGACATATACAAAATATTGCTTCTATACTTTTTATCTATACATGAATTTTACTTAAAACAAGTTTTTTGTATAAATGATTTTGATGGGGCCAGCCGAGTGTCGCCTGCCATTTATCTTGATGTTTATTTAGGCTAAAAAAAGAGGTGTGTGTGTGTATGCACTTACCTTCGAGTATTGCTTTTAAATGCACCAGTTTATTTGCACTAAGGAATTCATCCATTATTCAGCTTGAAGTCACAGTTTTCACAATTTTACTCCGTACTTCCTTAATAATAATA
Organism: Tetropium fuscum; assembly: GCA_964058915.1. NCBI lineage: Eukaryota > Metazoa > Arthropoda > Insecta > Coleoptera > Cerambycidae > Tetropium > Tetropium fuscum. The sequence goes on from CAXKVY010011625.1 coordinate 24,007, forward strand.
ATAACTATTATTTAAAAGGGACAACTAATAATTAATTATTATGGAGGGACCCGCATGGACGCATGTGATGAACGTTGAAGACGAAAACTAAACGCTCTGGTCGGCGCACGCGTCGCGGGTACCTAGTAGGTATATAAAAATCGTACGCCGAATACGGGGAAGCTTGTAAAAAATATATTTATTATTGGATTAGCCTTGAACGATTGGGGCAAATATTTTAAACAGTTCTTTAAACTCTACAGATTGTACAAATTTCTACAATTCAGCTAATCCACGACGCATTTAGGCCAACTTATCATAAATTGATTAATAATAATTATTTTATTTAAGTAACTCGAATTTTTTATTCAAACAGCATTGTTCAAATATGTGATAGATGGATATCAAATTTGCAAATTTCGTTAATTCAAGTCATTCGTGATTGATTTAATTGAATAGGTACTTAGGTCAATTAAACATAGCTCAACTACACCATATATTTGTCTTCGCATAATGCATTTTTTTCTGTGTATACGGGCGTCATAAGCCTAAAATTTCATTATAATATCTCAAGATGTTTGGGATAAATCTAATTTTTACTGTTTTGTTCTTTAACTTCCTGTAGATCGGTAACGAAGCGTTTGCGAGCCTATGTTTGTAGGAGCTTTTTTTATAAAATTTCCTGGGAAATCACCCCTGTAAATATTGGCGCGTCTTTATTTAAGCAACTTGTATATATATATATATATATATATATATATATATATATATATATATATATATATATATATATATATATATATATATATATATATATATATATATATATATATAATACAAATATATATAAAAAAATTATAAATACCTGTTTTATTTTATCTTACATCTGCGCTATGAATATTTGTACTGAGTAGAAGAAAAATCAGTTACATTTCACGTGGAAAAAATGCTTTCTTTTTCTCGAATTTTATCCCAAGTGAAATATAAAACATTACCGAAAGCTGCACACTATGCTGCCCAAGGCTACACCTGCTGAAAATAGGGACTTCACACCGCGATATCGTGATCTCTCCAAATTGGGTTCCGTTGGCCTCCCGCAGTTGTGAAACGAATTTGCATGGCGTATGCCACACCAGCTTCTTTATTATACACATAGTGATATCCCACATTATCCGGTACTTCATTTGTTCTATATTTATGTCATTTTTTCTGCCGTTAAATATTCATATTTCCGCTGCTTGAAAGAAAATACGCCTGGCGTTATAAATAGCTCGTTTGCCAACCAATAATTTGCCTATCTGCGATGAAATAGACTAGATATAATACAAATTATACAAAGTTAAGCTGTTTTAGTTTGGATTGCTATGTGTGACTTTGTTGTCGCTTTATGACCACCGTTAAATTTCGTTAATAAACACAGCTAAGCCTTGCTCTGGAAGTGAGTATATGTATTTTGTTTCTCATAATACTGTATATACCGTTCCCTTAATGATAATTGGCAAATACTTCGTCTATATCGTAGTTCATATAGAACTTTTGTTAGTTCGAACTATTCAGAATATTTAGATATTATTTCAGAGGGTTACAGATATTTGTCATACACACAAACAGCAAAATCCATTGATGTTACTTAGGCTGCTACTTAGGCTATGACGTACTGACTTGTGTAATTCTAAAAATAATGTGGCTCAAGGACCATATGGTATGCACCATATGGTGAAAGCACCATATTATGCTGAAATATTTCAATCTGCTATTTTTATACTTTTTTATGGATTTTTTACTTTTTATACTGCGTAATTATATACTTTTTTATGGATTTCCAATACAGAAGGACTGATCCTACTAGATTTTTATGAAATGCTTTTATACTTTTAAATATTTCAAATGTGTCCTGATTTATAAAATAAACAAATCGGGATTCAGCTGGCCAGAACGGTCCAACTAATTATACAAAACTTAACCGACGGACGGGGACATGGGAGTATGTCCCGTACGCTGCACAATAAATAAATTTCGCAACCATCTCATTAATTTGTCACATTATGCTTAATTAAAATGCTGTTCTGACAGTTTACAATTCGGAATTTGATCATTGGGGTTCTAGGATTTTATTCCCCAGTCTAGGATTTTATTCATTGCAGTCCTTTCGTTAATTATTATAATAATTGTTTTACATTCCTTATATGCAAATTAATGAGAATATAAAATAGTTTTTTTCTACATGTAATATTTATAGATTATAAGAATCATTTCATTTATTAATAGCTAGTAAGTGATAGTGATATTCCTGAAATGGGAAAATAGTTTCACTGAATTCGTAGAATGTAATAACACATCAACATATTGTTTGTTTAAATTTTATAGTGGTCCAAGAATTAGGTGAAGAGGTCAATGGAAAATAAATAGACAAACTACAGTACAAATTAAACAATTTATAATTTAGTTTCCAGCAGGAAATATATATATATATATATATATATATATATATATATATATATATATATATATATATATATATATATATATATATATATATATATATATATATATATATATATATATATATATATATATATATATATATATATATATATATATATATATATATATATATATATATATATATATATATATCACATGCTTATACACCACATATATATGTACAATCGGTGGCAGTTTAAGGTCACCACTGGTCAAGCGCATCTCTGTCTATTACACCCCACCACAAACATTCGTCATTTATGTTGAAATCAGAATGCATATTGGCATTACAATTTCTCAGAAGTGAAGTATTATTACCATAATGGCATATCCCAGTGTAAAAGTTATCGAAACCAACCTGATTTCCTGAAACCAACCAGAAAAATTGGAAAATTTCCTATAAAAAACAACCAAGGCAAGAAATCTTCATAAATTTTTGTACGATAAATGTTCATAAAATACTTGATTTCCTAAAAATAACATAAACTGACCTAGATCCTGAAATTAAAACAGATTCAATAATACTCAGGTAGCTCAGTTTTTGAAGTTACATTTTAATGACATCAAACCACATTTTTTTTTGTATTCTAAATGAGACACATTTCACAGGGTGCTTCATATTTGATGCAATACACAGGCATCCCCGTAGCGGTAAGAGATCCAAAGTCGGTTAAATTATGGCAAAGGTGCGTAACTAACGGACGAACAAATGGGTTTTGAAAATCGTCAGTAGCACTTATAATAAAAACGGATGTTAGCACCATGGATGCGCAACTTTACCTTTATTTAACCGACATCGTATCTGCCTCTCTCTCATAGAAACTTTCCGATGGTGACTAAATATTATTTATTTGACTAAACATATTTATTAAATTAACCCTCAAAATACTATTCTCAAACCAGATAAATGAAACAAAACTGTAATCATGAAAACAAGTGATTACAAAGAAAAAATTAATCAAATGCTAAATGATAATACAACATATCAACTAAAAGAAATAATCCAACAAAAAAATATCAAACTGAAAATAACAATTTAATAAAAAAATGTGAAACTAAAAAATATATCACAAAATATATAGCTAATACTTTAAAAATTAATAATTCTCTTCCCCTAAATTTTATGATCTACCAAAACTATATAAACCAAATATTCAATTAACACGTATTGTTTCATATATTCAAAGTCCATTGTATAATTTAGCAAAATTTTTATCAAATATTCTAAACAACGTTGTTAGAAAAACAAACCATTATATAGGGGACTATTGGACATTCAAAATATTTATTGATACAATAAAACTTAATAACCAAGAAAAACTTTTCTCTTTAGATATTTCACTGTATACCAATATACCAATAGACCTTGTAAAAAATATTACAAATAGACGTTGGAACGAAATAAAATATTATACCTCTTTACCAATAGAAGACTTCTTATATAACTTAGAACTCATATTAAAAAGCACATTTTTTTAATGGAATAATGCATATTACAAACAAACGTATGGCTGTGCAATGGGTTCACCAATATCCAGTACAACGCAGAATTAGTACTAGAACATTTAGAAAAAACCGTAATTCCAACATTAAACTATAAAATACCATTTTTCAAACGTTATGTTGATGATTGCATAACTGCATTTCCAACTGAACATAAAAATTCGATTATAAATAAATTTAATAGTTACTATCCAAAAATACAATTTACAATTGAAAATGAATCAGAAAATACAATAAATTTCTTAGACTTAACTCTTATAAATAATAAAACTGAAATATTAACAAAATGGAATAAAAAACAGCATGGTCTGGTAGATATACCAATTTCAGTTCAAAAAACCCTTACAACAATAAAAAAACTGTAATAATTTTTATTGCAGACAGATCAATAAAACTAACTGCCATTTCTGAAAATTTCTGCCATTTTTAGAAACGAATGCATAGAAAAAGTAAAAATGTTTTAATAAATAATAACTCTCATTTTTCTCTAATCAACAAAATTTTCACAGAATTCACAAATATTACAATTCTCCATCACCACTAGTCAATGCAACTAATACTCATAAAACATATATTTCCTTACCATATATAAGACAAATATCAGAAAATATTTCAAACATTTTAAAAATATGATATTCGCACAGCACACAAGAACACAAACAACTTAAAATTTCTTTACACAACATTAAAAGACAAAAATCCACTTGAAGAAAACTACACACTGTATATACGAAATTCTTGAAAAATACAATATAACTTCTTGAAAAACGTTTAAAAGGTCACAAATATTCAGCTAATATTACAGCTCTAAAAACACATTCTAATGAAACAAGTCATCAATTTAACTACGAAAATACTAAAGTTATTAATAAAGAACAAAATTATAAAACACGGACAATTATGGAATCAATTTATATTCAAAAAAATCCTAATGCATGTAATAACAAAAAAGATACAGAACATCTTTCTATAATCTACAATTTGTTAATATAAAAATTTTAAATAATTAACACAAAACATTATCTCTAAATATAAACTTATATTCGTACATACATACCTACTTACTATAAAATAGCGTAGGGGTTCTTGACTGTTCTTCCCTACGATACTAATGGAACAGTCTAGTAACTCCAGTAACCTTAAAAACCTATGTCAAATATATATGTCATAAATAACATTCTCTTTTGAAAAAGACCGAAACGTTAAGTAATATAATCAGTCGTTTTATTGCTACCATCCCAAGATAAACCCTCCAAAAATAGATAAATATAGCAAGAAGATAGAAGATAGAGATGGAATATATATATATATATATATATATATATATATATATATATATATATATATATATATATATATATATATATATATATATATATATATATATATATATATATATATATATATATATATATATATATATATATATATATATATATAATGTATATTTCAAACAAATCGAAAAAATTTGATGAAAATTTTCTATGTAGATTAGATACGATAAAAATACCTACTGTTTTCAAAAAGTAAATATTAAAAAAAAAGTAAGAAAAAATAGGTTAAGGAGAAGATATTTTTATAGAGGGAAGTGATCTCAACTAATTTTTGCCAGAAATCGAGATATGATCGAATGTCGATTTATTTACACATAATCCAAACCTTGCAGAGGAAGTTCTCCTGAAGAGATTAAGCCAAGATAATTGCTCATAGGTTAATTTGTCACCACCAAATAGATAACCTGGTCTGAGACATTTAAAAACAAAACTAGAATGGGAAATATAAAATATATACCCTTGATATAAAATCCACCTACGCTATGTTGATAAAAATCATGTGATAAGATACACGTGCCTACTTATATTGTCCTACCAGACGTCGCCGATATGATACAGGTAATGTGAAGTGATAGCAGCTCAATAAACAAGTGTGGTCTTGTAGAAAATCTTTTCATTTCCAGATGTCCGCGTTCAATCCGACCTTTTTGATATATTTTTGGAACGTGAATCGCATGTCATGTTTGATATTATTTACAAGGACTGTCAATGTCCGCCTTCGTCCCACGCCAATCAGTTGTGCTGTATTTTTATTGATTATCCGGTATTCAAATACAACTTTATTAAGCCTATTAAGTTAGCGTTGGGCGTGTCAGACGTCCTTTGATCACGTATTTGTCACGCGTGTTACTATGTTCATTTAAAATGCTTTTTGCAGGGTCCTTTTCAGGAATTACAGAAAGTTAAATACTATAATAAAGAACATTAAATATAATTTTGGGAAATGTTTAATTAAGCAACGGTTGACTGTAAAAAAATTTTAATCGTTTTAACGCGCTTTTACTAGTTGTTATGTATGTATTTATTTTACGGAATCTTTGATCTAGATTTTCACCCACTTCAAAATGTCAGATTAAACTGAAACGTTTCACACTTGTCAAGGATCGATAACAACACATAATTTCACCACATTGTCCTAATGTCCTCACTAGGATAATCGCAAACCAGAATATTAAGAAAATGTGTCTTACATTGGCGCATTCTCCACAATATATAATTTACTGAGTGAGCCAATGTTTGGTAAATTTAAGATATACGAGATTAAATATTTTGTATTTTGTAAGAGGTTAAATATTTTGTTTTGTCACAATTTAAGGTTAGTTTATTATATTGGATCCAAGTTTTGAAAATACTCAAGTCCGTTTCTGTTTCCATTTTCAATGTTTCCAAAGAATTTGATTGATACCATATGACCTGTGGTATCTGCAAAACTAAGTATATTATCGGTAGCTTATAGGATAAGTAAACGATTCATATACATTGTAAACATAAGTAGTCCCAAGGCTGTTCCCTGTGGAACTCCATAGGTTACAGTTTAACTGTCACTCAAGGCACCATCAACCAAATGGTAAATATACCATTTGTGTGCGGTTACTTAAATAACTTTTTTTCAGATCATATATGTATATTTCCCCCTCAGTCCATAACAATTAATTTTCTCAAGTAGTTTTTCGTGGCATACATAGTGTCGCATGCTTTGGAGAGGTCAACAAAGATACAAAATGCAGGCTCTTTTATATCAAGGACATTATATAAAATAAAATGGAAGAACGCCTAGAACGCTACGTATATACTAAAATAAACGATGGCACATATTTCCTATTATATGAAATATTGTACAATGTGCATCTTGCAAATGAAGCTCATCTGGCTTAGGTCAACCAAACGACATCACATAAGCATGTTTAAACTACCTGGATATACCTTGAGTTGGCAGGATGTTCTACACTACTAACACACGACTATCAATATAGTGTTGTACCAGACTAGCGAATAATTAGATTTAACTGTCTATCCACCCTGCATGAAATTTTTCTATTCATTTAGCAATACGTTCATAACTTTGACGGGCACTAAACATTCCAGAGTTATGATCCAGACAAAATCACGACACACCCGTATACGTGTGTGCAACAAATGAAGCGTATGACCGACGCGGCTTTATTGTTATGTTTAGTTTTATTTAGGCATCGTAAATTACTGGAATATTCCCATAAAAGTCCATCAAAGCTGGAAATGCTACATTGTTATACTGGTGTTGTGAACATCATGGTGGGTCAGAGTAACAACTGCATTAACTCACGGGGCCGCTGGCAGTATCTTTAGTATGTACAAAACACAAAGGCGTGGGTAGAATTCAGATTTATTGCACGAAAGATGATAATTGTAATTGTTCAGAAAGAAATATGCAGAGCTTTATCCCGGGTTACAGTCAAGAGTTATAAATTCTGTAAGTCACGAATTCTTCATACAACTTTAACTGGCATTGTACTAATAATATGTAAATTTATTTGTCAGGTGGTTCTGTTAGCATTACTTTAAGAGTAATGCTGAAAACGTTTGCAAAGTCAGTGGTTAGAAAATGTCCCCAGTTACCAGACTTACGTTTATTATATAAACGTATATACATATTATACATACTATACATTTAATATATATATATATATATATATATATATATATATATATATATATATATATATATATATATATATATATATATATATATATATATATATATATATATATATATATATATATATATATACATAATATATATATATATATATATATATATATATATATATATATATATATATATATATATATATATATATATATATGTATATATATATATATATATATATATATATATATATATATATATATATATATATATATATATATATATATATATATATATATATATATATATATATATATATATATATATATATATATATATATATATATATATATATATATATATATATATATATATATATATATATATATATATATATATATATATATATATATATATATATATATATATATATATATATATATATATATATATTAAAATGACATCAAAACTCTTATGAAAATTAATAAACAAAATTTGAATACTTTGAGCAAATTATTAATGTAAAGGTTATTTCTCTTAAATAGCCAATATTTAAAAAATGTGTACACATAATTAAATATATACAGAATATTATTACATAGTCAAATGATAACTAAAAACATCATAAAATATCAAAAAAGCTGCAATATAGAATCTGTATCCAGCGCCAAATAAAACAGCCTAAAGGGGAAGCAAATTGGTACAAATTACAAATATACATATTCAAGGTGCTTATACGTATACAAATTACAAATATATGTATACATTCACAATTAACATACACATTCACACCAAAGCTTTAATAAAAAATAATAAGCACTTACCATAGACAAATCTCTGAAAAATATGAGATTCATATATTGATGATCACAATCAAATCTATAATATCGAATCTAAATCATTCGGTGAAAGATCTTGTACAACTTCAAGTGGTTCGTTTCCATGTGTATGTCCAGATATAGGACTGGTAAGTGTATCTTCCTTATTATTCGTATATTTGCTTATTTCTCTATGTAATGAAATGCTACAAACCCAAGATTACTTTTCACAAAACCAATATGAAAAGCAAAGAACACCAAAGCTAATATATATATATATATATATATATATATATATATATATATATATATATATATATATATATATATATATATATATATATATATATATATATATATATATATATATATATATATATATATATCTTTTTTTTGGAGGGTTTATCTTGGGATAGTAGCAATAAAACGACTGATTAGGTTACTTGACGTTTCGGTCCCTTTCTTGGGCCTTTTTCAAAAGAAAATATGTCACAAAATAAAATACTCTTTTGAAAAAGGCCCAAGAAAGGGACCGAAACGTCAAGTAACCTAATCAGTCGTTTTATTGCTACTATCCCAAGATAAACCCTCCAAAAAAAATATATAAAGATAGCAAAGAAATTAGAAGATATATATATATATATATCTATATATATATATATATATATATATATATATATATATATATATATATATATATATATATATATATATATATATATATATATATATATATATATATATATATATATATATATACATATATATATATATATATATATATATATATATATATATATATATATATATATATATATATATATATATATATATATATATATATATATATATATATATATATATATATATATTGAGATAAACGAATATCCAGGTAAAACACAATAAATACGTTAGATTATAAAGTAATACGTGTACGGAGATTCAATCTATAAAGTCCCAACTCTAGTATCAGTCGCGAGCGCAAGCATCTCTACACATCGCACAGACCATGTACGAGAAATCATCTGATTGGCCAGTATGTAAATTAAAAATATTAAAGTCATTTATCAGTATATTTAACAGTAACTCGGTATATTTGGACGTACAATTGTAGAAGCGTCAAGCCAGAATAGGGGTTCGGGACTATAATCCTGAAGCAAAACGTTTGAGGTACAGATGGGTACAGGTCACTGTATTGTGAACATTGAAACGGATTTGTGGAAAGTGAATCTGATGTGTGAATCCTATGTAGAATAGAGAATTAAACTGTTTAAACCAAAATTCAACAACATTTAAGGTAAACTAAATAAATTAAATAATTAGCTGCAATATGATTGGTCACATTATATGAGAGTAACATAACATAACACTCGTTGTCGAGGAACTTCGATTGTTTAAAAATGGAAAAGCTTCAGGAGAAACGAGTAACAAACTCGAGAGTTGTGATAGCGTCCTTTAAAAAGCGGCAGCTAAGCTTATGTGTCTAGAAATTTTGTAAAATATAATAGTTAAAATCAACGTTAAATAAGAAATTTTGTGCTATAATAGTGAGATATCAACGGGTAAATAATTAGAGAGAGAATTAACGAATTATGAAAATACGTTATTTCAAGTAGGCGTTCCCAAGTAGAATATAAGAGGTATAGATCAGTGTTTTAAGGTAGCAGAAGAACCTTCAACATAAACAAAAGTAAGCAGATCATTAAAGTTTTTCCAAATTTCCATCAATGAAAACCAGTACCTACCTAAATAAACACGCTACGTGTCAAGAGTAGCAAATATCCAGAGTGTGATTATACACCACTAGATAGCGGCAGGTGTGCGTGTTGAGTAAGCAGTTTTTCTGGATAAAAGTACGAGACCATTCCGAGAGAGGGAGGCAGTTGTTGGTGTAGGTAACAGAGCATCGATAAGAAACAAGTTAAAGTGCGGTTAAAATTGGTTTGTGTCGTGCTTCGATTACTGCAAGGATTATTTAAACGTATTGAGGTAATAACATTTCAAAACAATTTTAGTTATCAGAATGCATTGTTTGAGAGGCCCACTGCCCATGTAATAAATTTTAATTTGCGTAGTTTGGCGTAGGATCTATATTAAGTTTTCTTTCTAAGATTTCACTACTCATAGTGAATTGTAATTTGTATAGTAAAAAATATGTCCTCGATCTGCAATTGAACCGATGGATGAAACTCCAGTTTTTGTAGCTTTTAGAGTAAACTAGCAGTGCGTATATCGAAGTATGCCTACACATGATTGAATGCAATTGCATTTATTTGAATAAAACATTGATTAAATATGCCACTATTAGCGGAAATTAATACCAGTGCATTGTATTTTAACTGGTGTTAAACCTATTCATTATTCAAGGATTCGTGGCTTCGAATAACTGTTTTGGGCAATCTCTTATATTCAGTCTTATTTAACTTTTCGAGTTTAGCATATTATTTAATGGAACGTGTGGATAGTTATATTCTTGTCATATTCGTCAGCTACTTCTTCGTAAAGGCAATTAATAATATAATCACGCTTTACATCATCGCTATAAAATACCATCTTTGCTATATAGAAAACGTAAAAATAGAGTTTTGGATATTTGGATTGCAATTTAGGAAGATAGAGCAACTTATGCAAATATAAATCAGTTAGCTATCAAGGTGGAACAGGCGATGCGAACAGTAAACTACAAGCAACCCAATGGAATTTCAAATCTATACTAGCCAACATATAGACAATTCACTTCAATGTAAACTTTATCTGCATTTGAACTTTTTACTTCTACATCAAGCTCTGTCCGTCCGTCCGTCCTTCTATTTGGCTACCTAACTTAATGCTATCGTCTGGTAATGTGCATCTGTAGAAGTTTTAGAATCATTTAGACCTCTAAATAGTCTAATTTAGAGGTCACTTATGAAACTGAATCTGAGGTTTGCTAACAAAATTTCGTGCCGCAACATTTTTTGCGGTTTTTGCTTATAGCTCGGAAACTATCAACTGCTCGTAAATAATATCTTTTCAAAATGAATGTAAATAAAATTTACTACAAATTTGATTACTAGTTTTTTTCTCTCTGACTCTCCGTTTAGGCCCAAGTGCTGGTTGAAAGTTGGCGTATTTCGGCTTTGTCCGCAATTGTTGTGATATAATGTCTGCTTTGTTTAATGAGGAGAAACTGAAATTTTTCAGTCCTGCGGAAGAACAATCACTTGCAATCAGTCATTCAGGATTTCAAAGACCTTCGTGAACACCAAAACGATATTGCCGAAGCAGTAAATGTATTTATCATGGCTCTATATGGGAAAGGCCATGAAGGATTTGAGATACAGGCAATACGAATCTTCATCGTACAAAAGTAAAACCAACATTGCCTCACTACCCCCACCGAAGCTGCAACATTCATTGAGAGTTTATTTCCAGGTGCATCAGTGCTTATCCGGTGAAAGCCGAGACCGGAACAAGTGGGGGTGGGATTCACGCACACTGCTACTTTGCAGGATAATGTGCGAAATCACATACTTCTCTCTTGTGGTTGAATCTCAGTCTTATAGACATATATTTACTTTGTTTTCTTAATAAAATAATCAAGTTTACATAGTTTCTGCGTTATCATTATTCTCATATAAAAGTATGAAAATAACCTTCTATAATTAAACAAAGTCTTAAAATTTCAATTCTCAATAAGATTTGCTTCAATTCATTTACCAGCAAATAGTTTCGACTTTCCAAATGACCTAGTTGAATTTCCCCTACTAGACTATAGAGGACTCATGCTCAGCAGTGAACTTTAATATTTCAGGGGTTCGGCTGTAAAACATGTTAAGTGACAAATGAGCACAATTTGTTATAACAGCATGTAAACAACTGGTAGTTAACAGGTGTGCGAATTGTCTTTGAAAAAGCAGAAAATGGGCGATTCAGCAAGCAGCAACAACGATTTAAGTGAATTCGATGACAGTGATGCTGATCCGAATTACCAGGATTCAAGTTCATCCTCGGAAAACGAAGAAAATTTAGAGGTTAGTAAAATTCGGCATGCTGAGGTATTTCTTGTAAAACATGTTAAGTGAAGTAGATACCATCTTTTTCCTGAACAAGTCTTGTGCAGGAAAATGTTGTTAAATTGATTCGTACTTAACACGTTTTACTTGAATGTGCTATTACGACTTAGCTATGACACAGATTGTTTTTGTGGCCAACTACTGAAGATTGAAATTGTTGACAAAACGTATATAGTAGTAAGTTTTAATGTTATTTTCAGATTCTGTAATTAAGTTTTTTATCGTAAATAGTACACCTCTATCTGTAATAACTATTTCCAGAATAATGGCCAGAACAGAAAAGGGAAAAAACGTATGAGGCGATGTTCTAAACAAAAAACAATGAAGCAATTAAAAGACAGTGGAAAGCGATACAAAAGTTACCGAGGGCGTAGGCGAGATGTAACTGTAAAAAAAAAATGTTTTGAAAATGTGAATCAAGTTGAGAGAGAAACAGTTTTTTCCAAATTTTGGGATTTAGGAAATTATGATATACAAAACGCTTACATATTAGGGTGTATGAAAAAAAACAATGTGAAGAGAGAAACAAAAAAAAATGTGACACACGCAGGGCGCAGACCGTTCAGTATTTTATTGGATCAAAATCAATTTGTAAGGATGCCTTTATAAGCATGCATGGCATAGGAAGAGGTCTCATTGAACGCTTGGTAGTTAGATTAAAAAAATCTGAAATTATGCCAACAAAAGACGGGCGGGGGAAGCACATAAACCACAAGAAGAAGTATGGAGAAAATGATATTGAACGTGTTCGAGAGTTCATAGACAGTTTACTAAAATATGAAAGTCACTATTCCAGGTCACATAATCTAGGGAGACTTTATATGAGTATTGAGTATAATAATGCTAACCTTTATGAAGAGTACAAAAACATCTGTATGAAAAATTATGCTGAGCCAGTTTCCATCGACAAATTCAGGCGAATTAAAACAGAAGACTATTATAACATATCATTTAAGAGCAAGCTAAATTAAATAATATGGTCGATGAATTACGAGCATTAAAAATAAGGCATGAATTACATCTCAGAAAAGCTCAGGCTGCTCGTGATTTGTTGCAAGAAGTGACCAATAAGGCGGCTTCTGACCCAAGTATACACGTAATCACCTTTGATTTGCAACAGGCCCTTCCAACGCCTAAGTTGACTACAGGACCATGCTTCTATAAAAAAAATTATGGTGTTACAACTTTAGCGTTCATAGATGTGGAGGTGAATACGATAATGGACATTTTTTCTACTGGGATGAAGTGACAGCCAGGCGTGGATCTATAGAAATTGCGAGTTGCTTGGAGAAATACTTCTCAACTGATGATGTGTCTGGAGACACTCTGTATGCTTTTTCCGACAACTTTTGTGGGCAGAATAAAAATTACACTATTATGGGTTTTTGGCTTCACTTATTAGCAGTAGGGAAATTTAAAAAAATCGTCCACGTCTTTCTACTCTCAGGTCACTCTATGATGCCAAGCGATAGAGATTTTGGTTTAATCGAAAAATTTGCACGACGTCAGTCCGCAGTATATCATCCAGAAGGATGGGAGAAAATTATGAGGACATGTAAAAATAAAAAGCCTTTTTCAGTATATAGAATGACAACTGAAGATTTTATAGATTTTACAGAATATCGACAATTTTTTAATCAAAAAACAAAAACCAGAAATGGAGAAAATTTTACAATAACTTCTTGCGTTAAGCTAGAGATTCATTATACTGATAGCTTCATTTTAAAGGCGTATCAAAATTACAATGAGGACCCAGAGGAAATTTCTTTAAAAAAACGGGGCCGAACCATGTCTAATGCTGATTTTATCCAAATCCCTTCAGAAAAATATCAAACAAAACTATCAATAGATGAAACTAAGTTACAGCATGTATGATCTTGTCTAAAATGGGTACCTCCCATCTATCATAATTACTACTACAGTCTTGTTGCAGCAAATGAAGACAATACATAATAATTTGATCCGTTTATGACATTTTGTACACAAAATGTCTTAAAATACACTTAAGTACAAAATATTTAAAATAATATACTGTTTTTAACAGGGTTTTTGTTTGTTAAGTTCATACTGTTAATCTGACAGATTGAAGTAAAACATGTTATCTCTCATTTTTTTGTTTATTTTCCTTTTCTACAGACAGAAAAAAAATTGAAAATTATTAAACTGATGTCAGTTGAGTTATATCAATTATTGTCTATACATACCTATAATAACTTTTTTGATCAAATCCGACCCTGATTTTAGGCTTTTTAAAATAACAAAAAATCATTATATCTCAGAACAAACATATTGCTACTTAACATCTTTTACAGCCGAACCCCTCATTTAATAAAAATAAATATTCAAAGAACTGGCGCATAGAGAAATGTAGCAGTAGTATCAAGATCGTGACAGTATAGCAGACTTGTCAGGTGTTTATACTGTGTGTTTGCACTGCATAACTTATATATAAAAATCTTATCCATATATAATATTTATACTTTTTAAATTTTCTAAATTATCTCCAACGTGAGACATTATTAAAAAAAAAAATTATATTATTCATTATACCAAACATAACAATTGTCTCCACAACGTAATAACATATATTTGTATGAAGATATTATATATTTTTAAGAGGTTGGTATATTAAATGTGGCTCTTATTTCTGTTTATAAAAATATCAATTTTATTAATCATTTATAATAATAACTACTTTTTCTTGAAGAGACTGTTTTAATAACCATTGAATACTTATGCAAATGTTTATGCATTTATTTCTGCTTTGTTAACAGTTATAATAAATCTGTATAATCTTTCATCTTGTTTAAATGTGTGTACTGGATACTATGTTTGCAGAATATTGCCATATCATCCTAGAACCGACCACTGAGAGAAGAGAACTTAATGCTGTTTGTGGAATAAGGTAATGAGTTAGCCAGGTAAGAAAAAAACATAAGGTATAACAACATATACATATGTCATGTAATAACATTTAGGCGTTCAACATCTGAACTAAATTTATTTCTAAGATGGCGGATCTTAGATGGCGATCAAAAACTTAGTTGCTCCAATCCATCTCAAATTTAGTTTTTTGGGGTTTTTGGTGTCCCTGATTGCGATTTTGGATTCGAATTGTTCGGGTCAAATCTGACAACTGAATTTTAAAAGTAAGTAAGTAAAATCTTGGACAATGTCTATTTTTAGAAACTATTAAAGTTCCCGGACGTTGTTGCAATATTTTTAATATTTAAGATGATATCCACTTCCGTTCAGGTTCGTTCTGTCTAAGGATACACGTGGTGAGAGATCAAAATTTTGTACCATCTGTTTTAAAACAATTTTTTTATAGTATATAAAATTTATTTTATGCAAATTAGTAATCGTATTTTCGGCACTATAATTTTATGACTTCTGCATTAAATGCCTTGAGCTATTTGTATTTTCAAAGATTACCCCTACTTGCACAAGCAAAACATGCATATATAAAATAATTATGCCCTGGGTGCAAATCACGATATCGATTTTATAAACTCAATTTACTCTGGCGCAGTGTTTTAATGTGTTCAAGGTAACTGTTTAGCTTTTATACCTGCAACCTGAACTGCTCGCAAATTGATTCATTTAAGTTTAATAACTTCGAATTTAAATTCGTTTCTCAATTAAGCGACGTCGTAAAGCTAGAGTTCTTGTGTTCTTGCCAATTTTAGTTCGTGATTACTTACTCTAGTAAGGCCCGATGCTCCGATGAATAAATCTATATGGTACCGATAAAATTTTTAAGACTTTCTTGTTATTTATTGCTGCTGCACAGCACTTGCAAGGGTCGCTACCAGATATGAAATTTGAGAATTTACGCCAGTATTTAAGTCACTTCATCTTTATTGCAATCAACGGTGAAACTCTGTTCTACTCTATGCAGTACGCCTGTGAATTAAATTGTAGGCCCGCTATCAATGAAATGTGTTAACATAGGAACCAATTAATAATAATGGTAATTATAACGATGTAATTTCCATTAAGACATTATACATGTATGTGATTCGTCATATACTTAATTTAAAATGATGACTTAAAATTGAGAAATCTGAAAACTATGACACACTATGACAATAATATCTATTCTCTCTGGAAACTATGACAATAATATCTATTATTGATGTAATAATTTTCTCAATAATCTCAATAATATAGATTATGATTCTTTTATCAGGGATGCAGTAAGACTAAACTGGGAGAGAATTTATGACAGAGGATTTAAATTTAAAAATTGAGCTTTTTAATCAGAATATTACTGATTTATATGATAAACATGCACTTTTAATGCCGATCAAGAATATTAAAAAGATAGCCCCCATATATTACGTAAATTTTAAAACAAATGACAAAGTTTATGGACAAAGTTCACAAAAAATATTTGAAAACAAAGAATAATAATAAGATTTAATACATAGACCTAAAGAATTATGTCAATGGGGCGATAAAAAGGAAAAAAACTGCATATATACATATATACTGATGATATACATTAAATAAAAATAAAAATAACTCAAAATATATGTGGCAGGATTTAAATAGTTGGGATATTAAGAGTAATAAAAAGCGAAATACTTTAATTTACTACAACATATAACTTCAGATGTAAATACTAATACTCTAGTTTATTACAAAATTCATTACTATATCTGTTTTAAATTTAAATTTTAAAATATAACACCAGCAGATATATACAAGGTTATTAGTACTATAAAACGCAGGCTATAGGCTAGCTAGATAAATAGATAACATCATGATGACTTAATACCATTAAGTAGTAGTGTAGGTACCTCACCTACACTATTCAAATTTATATATAAAATTGTTGCTTTTCAACTCAAGATATATTTAGATGACCAAATGATTTTCCCTCAATTGCAGTCAGGAGCATAGCACTCAAACAACACTGCTAAAAATTATAGATGATGTTACCAGCGAAATTAATAATGGACAAATAACATTTTTAATATTACTAGATCAAAGTAAAGCATTTGATGTATTTAATTTTGAACTATTAGTAGGCAAGTTATAATTTAGAGGTCTTGACGAGTTACCTCTTAAATGGTTTATTAGTTATATGACATATAGAAAACAAGGTGTAGATAGAATACAATACAATATCTTTTCTGAATTTAAAAAATCCGAAAGGAGAGTGCCACAGGGTAACACACTAGGCCCATTATTGTTTTCAATGTTTATTTTCGATATAATCAGTAGTTCAAAATTTAGTTTTTACCACTTGTATGCTGATGATATATAATTGTATATGTCTACTAAAATAAACAATATCAATAATGCAGTGGAAAATATAAATACTGAACTAAACAATTTTTCAAATTGGTGCAGAAACAATGGACTAAAAATTAATCCAAATAAAACAGTTGCTTTATGTATTGCCAGTGAACAAAAAAGTCAACAAATAAATAATATCAACGCTATGGAATTACTACTGGATGGTACAATTATAAACTTTGTCAAATCATCTAGAAGTTTGGGATTAATTATTGATGAATCGTTGGAAAACATTTCGAAACACATAAATAAATTATTTAGTATTATGAAATTGAAAATACCTAACAGACCTAAACATTGGTTAAATAGTGATATAAAATTAAAACTTGTTCAAAGGTTAATACACCCCAGTTTGGACTATTGTTTTGCAGTATACTAAAACTATTTAACGCAAGCAAATAAAAATAATGTACAAAGAGTTTAAAATGATGGAATGAGATTCGTATATAACAACCGTTCAGCTCCCTTGTGACTCGATATTTTAAAGATAATTTTAAACTAGAAAAAAGGTTTTTGTACCTATATTGTGTATTTTTATATTAACTTGCACGATTCAAGT